>SZYD01000716.1:0-44179 GCA_009363875.1 Mikania micrantha | reverse complement strand
CAAAAGTCAAAAGTGACCATTTTAAGCAAATTACATTGTATCATTAGCCACAATCTATAGTGAAAGCAATGATCTACATGATTTAATCAAGAACCCTAGGTTTTAGAACGACTTATATATACACAATTTTCCTCTGATCGTTATTATTTTTAACCATACACATCCTAATAATAGCATTTCAACATCAATGGTGGATTTATGGTATCACATTTTAAAGTCGCACGGTTGCACCTTAAATTTATAGGTTACATTAAATCCCTCTTATCCAATCATCAATTTCGCCCCTCTAAGAAAATACACAACAGCCGTTCCAAAAAAAAAAAATTTACACAACAGAAATTTATTAGTCATGATAATAATTTCCCACAAGTCGTATTAATTAAAAAACTATCTTCAATGTGTTATAAAAATAATGTTTAATCTTATTTTTTAAATCCGGTTTTGATAAAAAAAAATCAGTAACATGTATTAGTGGTTGCCAACAAGAAATAGTAATATATCATATAAATGTACCTAAGAAGCTAAGATTACCCGCAATGGAAGCGTACGCACTTAACATATGGATCCTAGTTATCACTATCACTGCAGTTTTTAATCATTCTTCTCACATGTATCATCTTTCCTTATTTTATCTACAACACATCTTTCTCATAGACACCCTCTCTTCTAAATAACTCTCTATAAGATTGTAGGTGGGCCCCACAAAAATACCTAAATGTTTTGCATGTCTGTACGTGCAAAACGTAGATGTGTGTCCATCTCTTCTTCCTCCCTATCGGGCTTCTTCCACGTCGCCATCGTTCAGGCCCTTTACGGGTGCACTGTATAGGGTCTAATGCACATAAATCATTAAGTGTATATATTCAACAAAAGACAAAAAGCAATGCATGTACAAGAAAATATCTAGATGAATGAAAATCAAACCGATATATAAGAATCTAACAAACCCTACAAAGGAAATCAAGACAAAAGCTAACAACGACATAACTATGTTATGAAATATGAGAGAACTAAAAACATTTTTCTAAAATCGTAATAGTATTTATAAATATTATTTTTATAAATCAAAAGTCATTTTCCAAAAATGTTTTACAAAACTTAAGATAAGAGTTTATAAAAGAAAAAAGCCTTTGCAAAATTATCTTTTAGAAATAATTTTTAATTCAAAATAGATGGTAATGATCTAATGGAAGCTCTATCTAATAAAAGGTCACAACAAATCTTGTATGTAAAAGATAACAATATAAAGTAATATGCAATAATACTAATATTAATTGGGTAAAAACATAACATGAGCTACAAGTTTTATAACAAATATATAACTTAATAAGATTATTATAAAAGACTTAAGATGAAATGGCATTAAATTGCAAAATCAAACAAACTCTAACGTTTATAAGAAAAGGCAAACAAAAAGAGAGTATGGTCTCAGGTGGTCGATGAGAAGGGCAACTTGTGTGAGTTTGCCCAATTCAATTTTTGCTTGGTATGTTATATTAACACTTAGCTTTAACCCAACTTCATACTTACTCATTTTGCAATAGAACTTAAAATACATACTTAATATAACTTTCTTATATTTCTTTCGATTTGTATCATCCGTTGATAAAAATTTAAAAGATCAAAGATTAAGGGAAAAAAATAAATAAAAGCAAAACAAAGGCAATGACTACATTCTTATACTCATCTATCTTGAGATGTATTTATGCGTTCATTCAATAAAATTATTTAGTAAAGATCGAGACTCATAATATGTTCACTAACTTTTAAAGAGTGAAACTATAACAATTATAAAGAGGCTATAATAAGATTATTCTTAATTGAAAAATTAGGGAGAGAATGTTAAGTGAATTAGTTAACATCCACTTGAAAGTTTATAAATATGTTTGTAATTTTATCTATTTAGCTTAAAGCATATACTTAGTTGCTTTTATTCACCGTCTCTCCCTTGATTCACATTATAATTTTATTAGCAATAAACAATATTAGAGTTACAACATATAATGTCTATTTTTATGTACAGTCGGTAATCGTTCATCCTTCTCAAATGTCACGTTCTACACCAAATTCATACCAACACAATACCTCACACAAACTTAGACCCGCGCGAAAACATATTTGTCATAGGTCCATGAAATTAACTATTTCCATATCAGTTCATAAGTCTTTAATAATGCAATGGTGTCAATTAGGGGTGTCATTTTTTTTCATATCCGAATAACAACCCTATCATATACAACCAAACCCGAATAAAAGTACACTCAAATTAACTCTAACATCACCAATAGTATAACAGTGTAATTTTCATGAGTGAGAGATAAATCACTACTATATTAAAAAAAACATAATTTCATAAAGAGGGTATCAAAGTCATTATATGAATTGTATCATGTAAAAACATAATTTTAGAAAGGAATATTTTAAACCTTATATGAATCCTTCCTTAGAAATATTGAGAAAAAAAATATACACTCTATATTAAAGTTGATAAAAATCTATTAATGTTTGAATAAACAAATCAAATATATATATATATATATGTATATGTAAGAACCATTAAGGCTGATGCGCACCAAAACATCTCTGGATCAAGTCGTGGACTTTCGGAAGACATACAGCCACTGAAATATAAGAATTAACCTTCGGAAGAACCATTGCTTCCGAAGGATAATTCTCTTCCACTTAAAGCTTTCGGATCCCTCTTCAGTACTTAGAGGTTCAATCGATTAGTGCTCCGATCGATTATCAGTGCTTCCGATCATCAGTGGCTCCCAAGACAAAGACTTTCGAAGACTTTCTCTCTGACAAAGATTCTCGATACTTATGGAAATAATCAGAGCTGCTTTCGCATACTCAGACCAACAGAGAAGACATTCCGATGTTAGTCAGCAACAAAGAAGATTTGTCAGAACTACCAAGATACTAAACAGTTAATGCATTTTGTTGTTTAGGTATTTATTGTAAAAGTCAATGGAGTCTTTTGTATTAATTGTAATCAATATGGCTTGGCTTGTCAAGACCATAACAGATACTAGATTTAGCATACGTTTGTTTCTAGTGTTTTGTCCAGCCGTGTATCCGTACGAGGATACAACGTAGGTCTTAGTATATAATCCTTCACTTGTTAGTTAGTAAATCGCGAGTGAGTGCTTGAGCTAAGGGTTGTAAACTTAACAGTTGAATGCAATATACTTTGACCTTGAATTTATAATTGCTTTCTGTATTTTGTTTTCAATCTGTTTTTGCAAATCAAGTTGATAGAATTTCCGCATCTATCAACTTTGTAGAAGATAACTTGTGAAAGTGTTGTGTAAGTTACATAACTCAATCCAACAATATATATATTATATATATGATTGGGATTAAACAATAACCAATATTAATTGTGGCAACCAAAGTAACTCCAACTAAATAAACCTAAATCCTAAGTTTTTTTATATTTATTATAGATATACAAGACTATATTCTTTTATATATGTGCAAATTCATATTTATGTACAATTATACGTAAGTGTAAGTTTTCATTAAATTAAATATATATTTACAGTGTCACGTAAACTTACACTTGTTTTAATCATATACGCGTGTGAATTTGCACATGTATATAAAAGAAGATAGTCTTGTTCATATGAAATAAATGTTATAAAAAAACCTAAGATTTTGATTGATTTTGATAGAGCCAGTTGGTTATTACAATTAAAGGGTTGTTTGGTAGTGTATAAATCATTAAGTGTTGAATGGTTAAGTTGTCTGAATGATTAAGATGGTCTGAATGATTAAGTGTTGAATCAATGAATCATTAAGTGTTGAATGGTTAAGTTGTCTGAATGATTAAGATGGTATAAATGATTAAGTGTTGAATCAGTTAAGAGCATTTGGTTAAAGGTCTGAATTGTATATATTTTTTATTTAGCATGATATTGGTGCTGAATGATTAAGTGTTGAACTGAATAATTAAGAGGTTAATTTATTTCAAACCAAACGCGCTGAATGCTGAACGGTTAAGCCTCTTGATGGTTCCATTAAGAGGCTATCAACAACCCCTAAGATGAGTTAACAACCGAACCTTATCCTATATATAAAAACAAAAATAGCCTAAATATAACTAGTTGGATCAACCAAGAAGAGAGATTTTTGTCCAAAAAGAGTAAAAACTAATAGGAGTTTGACATATGACATGCTAAAAATATAAAAACAAAAATCTTGCACAAAAAACAAAATTGTACAAAAAAATTCAATACAAAAAAATACAGCGCAAAAAAAAAATAAAATAAACCCAATACAAAAAAAACAGAAAGCAATACAAAACATAAAAATAAAAAAACCACAAAAATCTAGTGTGTGTGTAATTGCTTATAACAAAAATAACATACTACTTTCTTGAAAACACTAGCGACTTTGTATTGCCAACTCCATACAACCACTTTGCTAGTCAGTCTATCATATTTCCTTTGATCATATATCCATCATTATTAACAACAATATATACATCATGGGGTTTTTAAGTACAACCTCAGGGATTCCAATTATCAACAGTATCATTAATTTTATTAGCTGTCAAATTTAATGTTCATAATTTTATTATCACCACATGGGCATCTATATCAACTTGCTTAACACTTTTAACAACCGAACTCGTTGTTTAATATCTTGTGACACAAACCATTCACTAGTAGGAATCAAATAATTTATATAACCATTTCAACGTTGTGATTTCAAAGTCAAACTTCATATCATAATATCATCCTAAATCTTAACATATAATAATACGAAGAAGTCAAAAAAAATCAAGATTTTATTAAAAACATAATAACACATCATTTTTATGCTAAATTTATCTTTTTTGTGCTGGATTTATCTTTTTTTTTTTGTATTATATTATATTTTTTTATATTGTATATAAAAATTTAGTAAAAAATGAAAATATAGTAAGAAAATAGACGTTTGTTATGTTTTTAGGAAAAAAAATTTTTTAGCTAATTCGACCATACAATAATATGCAAGGTCACTTTTTAAGACTATATGACTTTTCTTTCAAGAGACATAATAGAATCATGTGTCCAATAATGTTGCAAAAAGATTTTACATTACATTTATTTCCACAACTTAGTATTTACTCCTAATGTTTTAGCCACATTAGCACCTTAGTAAACTAGTAACTAATATGTAGAAACTAAGATAAAAGAAACATTTCAACCAACCCACCAACTAGACATAATAATTGCAATATATATATTTTTTGAACGGCGGTATTCTCACGTGTTTCCTACCCTTTGAGGGCGATCGTCCAAGGTCAGACTCCTCCAACCGTCGTGAGAACCCATATCCCCCTGATGCACAAGAACCCCGTTGAATGGGTAAACCTTCGCCCCCATCGGAATCAAATCTGGGATAAACCCCAAGCTGATCCTTTACCTGGTATCCTTCAAACTTGCCTCCAGATAGATTCGAACCCCTGACCTCTATTTTGGAAGGTGAGCGCCCTAACCATTAGGCTGAGTTTTCAGGACAATAATTGCAATATATAGATGCATGTGCATTTTGTTCATGTCACTTTGATTATCTAAAAACCACAACTTATGGGTAATTATTAAAGACTCTAATAACATTATTGCTTTGTTAATATGATACTAATTAACTTACTTGATAGTTGTTTTGTATCGTATGCAAAACTATTATAAGTTCAGACTAGACTTAGACAAGGTATAATTTCTTTGAATTTTTTTCAGATCGAATAAAAGTATAATATATTTACTACTCAAAAACTATTGTTGCTATAGCTTCTTGTTAAACTACTTTTTTAAGAATAAAAATTTCTGATGTTAAAAAAGGAAATAAAAAAAAAAAAAAACTATTGTTATTATTAGACGACTTTTTATTCGTGTTTTCACACTACCGCGTAATAGATCTCTTATACAATATACACGGCGTAGGCAACGCGACCACCGTTTACTTCGATAATTGACGTTATGAATCCCGTAACAAAAACTCGAACTTCTGTATTAGTTCGATAATTGACTTGTTAAAATGAAATAAGAACTAAAATATTTATAATTAACAAGAAATGTAATAATTATAAATATTTATTTAGCTTCTTGCATTTAACCGTTTTATTATAATTAGGACTGTAAACAAACCAAACAAACAAGAACAAGTTTATGTTTATGTTCATTCATTTTGCATTTAATTTGTTTGCAAATGATTAATGAACCAAACAAAAATTCTTTTTTTGTATTCCTCAATTTTTTTTTAACGGCAATACTATCCTACTCCTACTCCTAAATTACACCAATATTCCCCTTGCTTGGATTTGAACCCAAGACTTTCTTTCTAAAAGGCAATGCCTCTATCAAGTGGGTTAGTCCTACATTTGATGTTCGTATTCCTTAATAAGCTATGAATTGAGCTTGTTAACGGACACAAAAAGTACACACACACACATATATATATGATACAAATAATAAAATCAACATTTAAATTTTAAACATTAAGCATAATCATTTTATATGAATATATAATTAACAATTGATACAAAATCAAAAAAGATAATTATCTTAAAACAAAACAAAAATGAAAAGTAATAATCTTAGTTAAAATTACATTAAACGAATATTTTAAGAATCAAATTTCAATTTACTATATTTTTTATTTTAAATAATTAGATTTTTAGTGTAAATATTATAATAAATAAAATTTAAGAATAAAATTGCATTTAACGAATAAACAAAATAAAGAAACATAAACGAACATATTATTGATCATTCATTAACACAAATGAACGAAAATCATCTCTATTCATATTTGTTCATTTAACTTAATGAATGAAATTTTTGTGTTTGTCCGTTCATTAATAAACAAACAAATATAAAAGAACTTTCCGTCGAACGGTTCGTTGAATATTCTGCTTGCTTACAACCCTTATGATAGTTTTAAGTTTTTTATTTGCTTTGTTTCTAATTCAGCATACATGTTTCACCGGTACAACTACATGTTCGATGTCCGCCATTCGAAATAGGCTTGTTCAAAAACCTCGCGGCTCAAGGCTTACTCGAAACTCACTTGAAAAAGTTCAACTCAAAAAGAACTCAACTCAATCGAAGAAGGTTATAAATTTTATTTGTTCTTGTAGATAATCAATACTTGCTTAGATATTTGAGTTTTTGTTTTGACTCAACCGATTGATTCTTCTGCTTTGTTTGATCTTAAAAATAAACAGTTATGGAGATGTTTCAGGCTTGCTCAATCGAAAGAGGTCGAAGAAGGTAATGAAGATGACAATAGCAACATTTAAGATGGATGTCTAAAATACACCTACTTGTGATTTTTTCTTAGAGATAATAGCTTATTAATTAATTCTTATATAAAAAAATTACATATATAAGCAATTAAAAAGAATAAATTTTGAGGTTTTCCAAATTAAGTTGCTAAAAGTTAACAAGTTATTATTCTATTTTTTTTAACTTAAGTATATTTTAGATACATATTACAACCTTAATATAAAACTATATCTAGTTTATAACTTTCTCCTATATGTTTTACTATCAAAACTAAAATTATTTTGAAACAATCTTTTGTTTTTCTTTGACCTACAAATCTATCATACTTTTATATCTAGGCTCAGAAATTATAAAGTTCTGTGTTTAAATCTCACAAAGGGTTTTTGAGTTTTCAAGTTTCTTTTAAACTCGTGACTTGATGGTGGCTTTAATCAGATGGTACTATTGATGACACGATAATGCTATAGTGATTCAAATTAATCTTTCAAGAAAAATCTATTTACAATTTTTTTTTGTTTTCTCTCTCTTATTTATATTTTTTTTTTACAATTTCGACCAATCAAATACTTTCCAAAACTCTTTTATTTTTACTTTCAACACCCATAATTCACATTTACCGAGCATTATTAATCTTGATAATGAAAGTAAAGCCCATCAACGATGAACACAAATTGTTAGTTAGGTGGGAATTGAAATATTGAATTTCGACAGAATATTGCAAACTCTCTCTTTCTTCGATGTTGCTTCCGATGGGCGTGATCTTGCAACATTGCAGACCAAAACCAATAATTTATCATCCGATTTCAATTCATTCACAAATTTATCATCCAATCAAAACATAGACGTTGATTTCAGTGGTTTCCATCTGATTTCGTTTCTGGGTTCATTCGTTTTTGTTCTTATCATATGCGTTGACTTCCAGGCCCTTTCATGTAATTTTAATTTCTTTGATCAATCAATGATTGTTATGAAATTTTGATTATGTTACAAAGACGTACTTTCAGGTTTTATTAAAAAAAAAAGTTTAAGTTTAAATTTAATGGGTTGTTTGATAGCCTCTTTTACAATGCTCCCAAGTTTATTAAAAAAGAAGAAATGAAAGGAAATGAAATAAAAAGAAATAAAATGAAATGAAATGAAATGAAATTCTTTCGCCTTCTAAATCGGAAGGAAAGGAAAGCTAAATAATTTTGTCTAGTTTTACTTTTACTTCCCTTTCTTTTCCTCCTTAAATGAACTCTAGAACACAACATGTTTTATTTTCTTTCTTTTTTCTTCCGTCGTTAAATGAAACTCAGGAACACAAAAATGATTATTATTTTCTTTCATTCATTTCTTTTCTTTCCTCAAATAAACTCGAGAACAAAGCTAACATGTTGTTAGCCTCTTAGTGATCTATTATTAAGAGACTAAATCTTAATTGTTTCATTACATCTGAATGATTAATATGTAACCTTAAGTTTGAATAGTGAGAAGACTACCTATTAATGTTATCTTTTAATCATTCAATTATAATTTAATTGTTAAGAGAATATGAATCATTAAAAGGTAACTATTAATAACCATTAATAAGCAACCAAACAACATTTTAAGTTCAAAGTGTATATATGATACACATTTGTTGAATTAACTGGACTATATTATACAAACTTGAATAAACTTGAAGAAATCTAACATGTGTTGCAACAAAATGTATCCAACTTGATATAAAAAATGGGTATCAAGATCCAAAAAATTCACGCAGTACCAATTTTCTTAAATTTAATATAAAAAAGAAAGTTTCTAGATATGCACAGCTCCAATTTTGGTCAAGTTGGAATGCAATTAACCATAAATAAATCCTTTAAAAGATATATTTGGAAAAAAAATAAAACATAAACTAGAGATGCTTTGTGGAATTACAGCTGTCGTTTGAGAGAAAAGTAAACATGTCATTCACTACCTATTCGTTTCAACTACTTATTGTTTTAATCTAAATAAATAATCTTATATTATGGTTCTTAAGTTATACTAACATGAAGGACTAACGAAAATACCCGAATCAGATTAACCATGCCCGACCTAAACCGACTCGGATAATTAAAATCAAGCTCAGGTTAAATCGGGTTAGAATATTTTAATTGGTTCAGGTTAAATCGGGTTAGAATAGTTTAATTGGTTTAACCTGTCTATCCTAAAATATTGTTAAGGTTTGGGTTGATTACTTTAAAAACCAGTTATTAAGTTTTTTTGAATTACTCCCAACTAGTCTAGTTCAAAAAAAATTATATTTAAATTCTTTTATTAGTATTAAAATTCATTATTACTCATGTTAACATTAGAAGTAATCGTCAACTAACATCATAGATAATTAACAAATACAAACAATTGATATAAAAAAACAATAAAATAAACAAAAAAAATATCATAAACAAAAAGACGTACTCTTTGGTGAGGTAGGCTTTAACTTTGTTTCATAAAATGATTATAAAAAAATTGGTTGAAAGTTCTGATTGGTTATTCTATTGATTTAAAATATAATAGTATATCTCTAACTGAGTCAAAACAGATAAAAAAAAAAGTAAAAGTTGTGACAGTTTTTCCTCTACACCAAAATTGTTTGTTAATTTCTAGACACCTGAATTGGTGGTGGTGGTAAAATTATGTATAACACATACATTTGTTAAATTCTTGATTATTTGTATAATCAAAATTTGATTTTGATATCTGATTTAAGTACATGTGAGATGTGAGTATGATTATGCATGTCGTCCACATGTTTAAAATTATGTATGATATACATATGTGCAAATTAAACATTGAATTTATGCATGTGTAAATTAAATTTTCACTTAATTCACACATCTACAAAAGTTTCAAGTTTATTTTTCAGCCAATATGTTTTAACATTAGTGAAATTAATTACAAATATCTAAGAAGTTTGTTCTTTAATTTTCACTAGCAGTATACATATATAAAGTGTTACACATATAATTTGTGTCATTAAATACTCTAATGTGTACTCTTATGACTAGCACGTTCCAGGTTTTTTCCCAACTTGACTATTAATTAGAATAATATATTTAATAGAGATATAGAGTTAGATATATAATTATATATTTATATGCATGCTAACTTGTATATATAAGACCATGCATGTTCCTTGCACTTTCCTTAAGTGAGGACTCATGACCTTTTCTAGTATAAAAGGTCAGGTTTTTTAAGCATTTAGAATCAAATATTTCAATCCCACTTCTCTAAAATACACATTTGTAAACCCCCAGCCCTTTGTTCTTGGTTTCTGAACCTGTATAGAAAATTTCTAAACTTCAATAAATGCAGTCACAATGTAAATTTGCATAAACGCAACAACATGATTCATAGTCAAACCCTCAAAAGCTTGCTATCTAATGAAACTTGCAACAAAGGAAGCAGTTTTGCAGGTCCGATGATGGTAGCAATATCAGGAAAAAAAATATTTCTGCCCCTCCGAGCTTTTTTTCAAGTTTCGTCACTGAATATGAAGACAGATTATGTGGTGTTACGAGTTGATATTAGCAAGTTGATGAAAGGGGAAGACATGGAGCTCAAATTAAAGTTGGTTCTATGAATCAAATGGTGGTTTATCTAAAAGAAGTAGTAGAACTGCATGTGACACAATAGGTTAAGTCACTGCTATATTCATTAATAAAACATTTATATTGTGGACATGTATAATCTGAAACGAAATTGTACCGTCTCAAGATGAAGAATTGTACAATTTCGTTTCAGTTTCTCCATGTCCACAATATATGTGTCTTATCGTTGCATATACTAGTGGCTGAACCTATTGTCTCACAAGCAGATCTACAGCTTCCTTTGGATTAACTATCATTTGTATCATACCTTAATTAATTGGAGTTGTAAGACTCAAAGGATCATCTTCTATATATATTGTCAATATATCAATATAGACAACATAATCTTTCAACTTTTATTTGAATCATATCCAAAACCCTTGTTATATATACAAGGATTGTATCATGGGAAAGCTTGACCTTACATAGTAAACTCTTAAACCTCATTTGAGCCCTCTTTGGAAATTTTAAAAATAAATATGTGGTTTACATTAAAGATGAATAGACAATGAGTTTGAATAAAAAAATCAATTTAGTGTGGTTTAATGTGTACCACATATTTATTTTTAAAAATTCAAACAAAGAGCCCCCATAAAGTTTAATGATTTTCTCTTTATTATTGAATTTTTTTATGATACAAACCCTGTATGTATGTATGTAACTAGTCACTCAGTTGATTCAATTAATAGTCTTAAATAAGAAAAACTTTTTTAAGAAATGATACATAAGATAAATAAATATAAACATAAATACAAAAAACAATTTAGATCACGTTTTTTAAATGCAAAAGTGAAACTTGGGTTCAAATGGTCTACTTTTCATATTTTAAATGCCCATAATTAAAAAAAAAAAAAAAAAAAACTCACATGTTGAGATAATTAATAATATTATGTTAATTGTTGAGAACAACAGGATTCGAAAATGTGAGATGTGAGGGGAAGAAGCTGTCAGCGGTTACATGACCATAATGTCTCCAGGGACCTAGATTCTTTTTAGGAAAATATATATGTATATATATAGGGAGAGGTTCAAATGTTAACCCTCCCTTATATCGTTAACCCGTGTTAACCCGGCATTTTTTGCCCGAATCTTTGTTTTTTTTTCATGGTTTTTATTATACATAAATAGGGGTGTCTCTTTTTTGTGTTTTTGCTAATTCATCACCGTTTAGACCCCCATATTTATGTATAATAAAAACCATGAAAAAAAAAACAAAGATTCGGACAAAAAATGCTGGGTTAACACGGGTTAACGATATAAGGGAGGGTTAACAATGGAACCATCCCATATATATATATATATATATATATATATATATATATATATATATATATATATATATATATATATATATATGTGATTAGGTTCAAATAAAAAGGGTGAGATTTGTGAGAAGGGTGAGAAGGATTGTGGATTTGACAAGTGTCATTACTCTAAATTTATAAAAAGGGTATTTTGGTCATTGTGTTTAATACTTTAATTTATTGTGTTTAATGTTTTATGTCATTGTGTTTAATATTCTTATTATTTTGTATTATTTTTTATATCATATTGTGTTATTTTGTTATTGTCTTTTATGCATTAAATAAATTGTTCTTATTTATTTTTTATGTTTTATGTATTAAAAGTACATAATTGTGTTATTTTACCATTATGTTTATAAAACTTATAATTTTAAAAAACATAAATTGTTTTTATTTTTTAAAAAATACATTTTCGTCATTGTATATATGTTTATGTCATTGTGTAATATATTCATCATTGTGTTTTATCGTCAGAACATTATGTAATATAATCATCATTGTGTGTTATGTTCAGGTCATTATGTAATATTATTCATCCTTGTTTTTTATCTTCAGATGATTGTGTAATATAGCATCATTGTGTCTTACGTTCAGGTCATTGTGTAATAGTCATTATTTTGTTTTACATTAAGGTCATTGTGTAATCTACGCGTTATTGTGTTTTACGTTCAGGTTATTGTGTAATATACACATTGTTGTATCAAATGAATTTGTTTTGTTTTATCATTATGATTTACATATAAAAGTACGTGATTTTGTTGTTTCACCAATATTATTTTTAAAGCACATGAATTTATAAAAAAAAATAATTAGACACTACGACGGCAAAAAGAAACACTCACAAACAAAAAGACACAATAATATACAATTAGACACAATGACGCATTACAAATATCAAAGGTAGAGGAAAACGTTTTTTTATTTATTTTTATATAACAATACTATACTCGTTTTAAAGATGAAAAAATAATATCGTATATAAAAGTTATGGCCGTTTAAAAAAATGGGGGGGGGGGACATGATAAAATGTCAACAAAAGTGTCTATGACTAAAATACCCTTCAACTAACTTTTTTAATACAACTTTGATCTCAACCATTAAATTATCCATCTAATGGCACACAATCCGTCTCACACTTCTCACCTATTTAAGCCTTTTTACTATAACCTCACCCTATATATATATATTAAAAGACAAAAAAATTCTCTAGATTCCTTTAATTTGTTAGATAGTTGTGTGTCAAGAATATAACATGAAATAAAAAGATTTTTTTTTATTTTGTAATTACGGGATGATTTTATTATAACTGCAACACATGATAGAATTCTTACCAAAATTTAAGTTGAAATTTAAAAAATAAAAAACCATGCATATTAATTTAACCATCCTTGAGATATTAGATTTCTTCGGTTTTGCCCATAAAAAAGAGGTTGAATAGAGTAACCCGTATAAATTATAAATATTTCAATTTTTACAATAAATAATGTGTCGTGTTCTTGTTAATACTAGAAAAGTCGACCCATTTATCTATTTTTAAATTTAGGGGTTCTTTAAAAGGTTTCATTTTTAGAGGGGTATTCTAGAAAGTTTTGCCCACTTTATTTCTCACTCTTGAAAATTAGATGACTAATAAGTATCCTTTGACAGGAATAGGCTCCAAAAAATATAGAGATGATAAAAGATATTTCAAAATAGTAATTAATTCATTTCATAATTTTACCCAATTAAACAAAGGTTTTCTTGAAGGAGACTTGTTTTCAATTTTGATGATTTTTATTATACCTAGCAAAAAAGAAGGCAGGATTAGATTGAGTCCCACGAATTTGGGTAAAAAACGAGTAAACTTTTTTTAAATATTTTAGTTTGGATGAAAGAAACTGTAATAAAAATAAACACGTGCTTGGCTTTGTGAACAATATATTTAAAATGTAAAAAAGATAATGATAAACAATATACTAAAGAACTAATGAAATAATAAACGTATAAAATTGTTCCATTTGAGTTTCCGTTTAACATCCTAGTTTTCAACTTTCAACAGAAAGACTTTTTGGTCAGAGAAAACATTAACAACAAACTATATTTCAATCGAAGTGGATCTCTTCACTGACAATAAATTAATATATGATACACACATTGGCGAATACAGGGGTTGCACCCTCTTTTTCCGTCAGTAGTGTTAATTTTTTGATCGAAATGTTTTTTTTTTGTTTTAAGTATTGATTTCGCTCCCTTGCTTAACATGTATTGTAATTCACGTAAATTTGGTCCACCCCTCAAAACGTTGAAGCATCGCCACTAGATACACAGTCATGATGGTATGGACTAAGATGGCAACCATGGTAGTTCGGCGTCAACCGGAAGCTAGCTGGTGGTTGTACTTAGGATGCTCGATTGGTGATCTTATGATGGTGGATGTGATGTTGACGATCCTAAGTGGGGCTTGTGTTTTTATGTGGCAGACAACGGTTGTCTTTTGAGCTCTTGTTTGTTGATTTTCAAGAAAGCTCGTGGATGTTTTGTGACTTGCCCATTCTAACCCTAACTTACGTATCTGTAGAAGAAGATGTTAACCAAATCTCAGCAGCCAGCAAGAAGAAAACGGTTTGTTTTTTAACATCTGTTGACTGTTAAATAAACTGGTGGTGGTGTACGGATGACAGTCGTGGTGCAAGTGGTGGGGGGTGGTCGACGGTGGTGGTGGACAGTGCTGACAGACGATGGTGGCCAATGGTGGTGGTGGCCGGTGGTTGGTGGTCTTTGCAGACCTTAGAAGTGACTAGGCCAAATATGCATCAAGAAGGATTCACGTATACGTTTTTAATGAAACACCTTCGCGTATACGTTTTTAATGAAACATCTTCGAAAAAACAAACAATATGCAGATGATAATGTCTGTGCGTGGTCTGCACGTCACAAATAGAAGAGCCTATGCAGACCTTTTGTGGAAAAACAAACATCACCTTACTTGTGTACGTAAATTTGTTCTGACAATTTGACCCGTCAAATGTTTAACATTTTTTTTCTCTACACATCTCAACCTGTTTCCTGTTTAAAAAAAAAACCATCCTTTTAAACCCAACTTAAGGAAGGAAAAAAAACTCATTCTAGCTTTGTTTCACCTCTTTCATGTCAATGTTGTCAAGCATAATTTTTATGTATTCTTATATAAAAAAGTCAACACTAATTTAAGAGTAAATTATCAAGATGTGTATTTTGTTAATATTTTATTCTTGGTATTTAAGTTTCATAAATTACTCATATGATTTTAAACCTTTAAAAATTTGTAACACATACAATTCGTAGGTCACCAAATTACCTGATATGATTTAACAAGTTAACTTTCACCTAAGTATTGAATGTGTTACAAATGTATAAAGTTTGACAACATATAAATAATTTATAAAACATATACGCAGATCAAAAATGAAAAATTGAAACATTAGTAAACAATAGAAATTATCTCCTCAAATTACTCTAAATTTAACAATAATTGTTACAAGTGTCTTGTGTTATAGTATCAAACTATTAATTACCAATATAAATATATAAACGTGTTTATAATTTATAAATAAATGCCGAAACAACTCAAATAAAAGCTAGCTACCTTCATCCCTAGCTTGATTAAAACATTTATACGATATTAAGGTGGTGTTTGTTTTTTCAGAGGCAAAACGTCTGCGGTCTGCGGACCATGTCTGCGAAACTCTTTTGCAGAAGAGTTGGCCAAAACCCCTGCAAGAAGATGGTTTGTTTTTTAAAACCTTTTCAAAACATCTTCCCCACCTCAACCTCTTACCGGTCACTCCACCGTCAACCTTTTCCCTTTTCTCCACCGGCTGTCCCTCCTTCCTCACCGTCAGCCTCTTCCCCACCGTCGGCCTCTTCCCCACCGTCCTATCAACATCTCAGCCCAACCCCACCAGGTGCGACGGCCGGAATAGGGGCGACGACCAGAAGAGGGGCGAACCCTCGATTGAGGACAATCGGAACCCTAGATTGAGGACCTCGGTGGTGGCACCGGTTGTGGAGGGGTTGCGCGACGCAGTAGATGGCGGCGACGGGGAGGATCGACGCTGTAGATGGCGGCGACGGGGAGGAGCCACGCTATAGAGGGCGGCGATAGGAGGCTGCCGACGGCTGTGGAGAGCGGTGATGGAGGGCGGCGATGGGTGGAGGGTGCCGATCGGGAGGTTGTAAGCTGTGAATGAAAACCTAATAAGAGGAAGAAGAGATGAGAAGAGGCAAGAAGTGCAAGGACCATGTCTTCCCCAAAAAGAGGTGGGACAGATGTTTTTTAATGAAATGTCTGCTGAAAAACAAACAGTCTGAAACCTCCAACCTCTGCGCAGCGCAGACATAAGAGGCCAGAAGAGCTTTTTAGAAAAAAAACAATCACCCTCTAAGATTTGAGTTCCTAGCTGTTTGTATGGCCATAGCTCCAAATTTCACTACTTTTAAAACTATTTATTGGGTTGAATTACAAGTTTTGTCGTTACTTAATGTTTGAGGTAAATTGCAGATTATGTCTTTCACTTAAATAAATTAGGGGTGTAAACGAACCAAGGCAGCTCGTGAAATGCTCGAGATCGGATCGGTAAAAAGCTCGAACGAGCCGAGCCTTAACGAGCCGAGCCCAAGCTCGAGCCTAAAAGTGTGGCTCGTTTAGTTATCGAGCCCGAGCTCGAGCTTTACTTAACGAGCTCGAGCCGGCTCGCGAGCCTTAACGAGCTTTTTGTTTATATAATTTTTATTTATTATATTAAGTGTTTATTTATTATATTAAGTGTTTATTTATAAAATTATTATTTTTATATATAAAATTATGATAAATATATTTAAATTAAATATTTTATGTTAAATTTATAAAATATAGTTATAAATATAATTAAATTAGTAATTAAAGTAAATAAATTAAATAAATAAAATTTAAACGAGCCGAGCCGAGCCGAGCTCGAGCTCGAGCCTTAATTTTTCTAAACGAGCTGAGCTCGAGCCTTAACGAGCTCAGGATCGGCTCGGCTCGGCTCGTTTACACCCCTAAAATAAATTACCTAAACCTAATATGGGTAACACGTTATGTCCTTTGGTCTAATGAACATTAGAACCAAAACGAAATTTGAAATTTGGATACAGCTGTAACCAAAAAGAAAACCGAATTCGAAATTTGGATACAGTTAGAACCAAAATGAAAACCGAATTCAGAATTCGGTTCGTTTTTCAGTTACGAAATACGTTTTGGTTTTCGGTATTAAACAGTTTTTTGGTTTTTTAAACACCCCCACTTTAATATTTGAATTCGTTAAGGGGCCTTTTTTCAGCCCGTCCTGACCACGTCAATTCTTAGGCCCGTTCTGTTTGTTAGTTTAAAGTTAAACAAATACGAATATGTCATGTTCGTGTTCGTTTTGTTTATTTACATGTCTACTTCTCATTGGAACCTTAACCAAAACCACCAATCTGTACGTTAATATCAAATTTAGAAAGAGAGAAGAAAGCTAGAGTGAGGAAAGTTCAACTCAAATGGTTCAAAGTCTCCCTTTGAACATTAATACCTTTGACAATGCAACAATTACAAAATGAACCTCTAATTATTATTTGTTATTAAACCATAACATTAATGCCTCTCCCTTTGAACATTATTGACTACAAGAAAAAGGATGCACAGCTCAACCAATTAATTAAGTTTATTTTAAATGTCAATATGTATCTAGTACCTGTGTGTTACTTTTAGCTTCTTGTAATTGGTTTCTTCTCTTGACTAGTACTACATTATACTTTTAGAGTAAATTATCGAGATGATTCATGTGGTTTGTTAGTATTTCACTTTTAATCCATAGGTTTTATAAATTACTCATATAATCCTAAACTTTAAATATTTGTAACATATATAATCCTTATGTGAGTGTAATTTGGTCAAGTACAAGAGTGTAATTTGATAAATTAAGGACTATATGTGTTACAAATGTCTAAAGTTTTGAACTATATGTGTAATTTATTAATATTAAAGATTAAGAGTGAAATACTAACAAAATACATGAAACATATTTAGTAATTTACTCTACTTTTTAAGATCTTCAAACCTTGTGGCTAGCTTGTCTTTAAATAATAACAATCATATTGTCCATAAGTGGGATCAATTTTGCACATTTGCATGCATGCTTCACAAAGGAGTTTTGTTTGTTCTTATTTCTTGTTTCATGTTCTTGATCTTTTTTCCTAATTCAAATATTTATCCGTACGTGTAGCTTGTTTTTAAAAATTAGGGCTGCAAGGTTACTTTAAGAACAAAAAGAAGTTAATATTTAATATATTTAAAAAATATTTTGGATATTTGATAATTAAAATTAAAATATTTGGATAATTATGGTTTAGTTTTGAATTCATATATATACACCAGACCTTGGTGACGTGACTCAATAACCGGTTGTTCACACTTAAACACACGTTAAGATTTTCTGTCTTTCAACCTATATGTTTGTCAGTTTGTCTATTCAAATAAGCCTATTGGTACACTGATGTACTAATAACATAACTTTTTTGTACCTTTTCATGTTAAAAAATATTTAAAAAATATGTTTAAGTAGAATTTATGTGAGTATTATATCATTGATTGGACTCAAACATGACGTATAAATATAAAGGTGGTGTGTAAATATTATGACCTTTAAATAATCAAGTCATCTTATTATAGGAAGGTAGGTAGGTATGAATTAATCTTTTTCAGGTTCACCTCACCAGCCGTGTTTGGCTTCTTATGAAAATCGCCTATTTCTTTGCAGATAATTATAACCATTTTATCTTTATTATTCCGACTGTTTCTTGAATATCAACACACCAATTTCAATTGTTTCTTTAATTGCATACGAATTAATCACCATCACCTTGAATAATAACAGTTTTTTTTTTAACCTTTTATTAATTTAGTCTTATATATATAAGATAGTGTTCTACTAATAACTCAATCTTAACACATTAACCCAAATAACTCCTTTAAGACAAAACCAAATCTTGATTTTTTTAAACATCATTTTAGCACATTTAAAACACTTTCTTCTATTATGAGTTTGTGTAAATTAATCACGGTTTAAGACATAACATCGTTGTAAGTTTTGACTTACAACACTGTAATTGTTTTAGACCCAAAAGATACAACGATTTACGTCTTAAACGGTGATTAATTTACACAAACTCATAAAAAAAGAAAGTGTACTAAATGTATTCCAAAATGTTTGAATTTAGATCACTAAATACAAGTTTTTTTTGTTTAAATTCATTGTATAAAAGCAAAGGATTTCGGTTTAATACAAACAATTACAATTGATGTCAAGTTGATTACAGTAATTTTAGTATAATTAACCCATAAATAAAATGCCATAACTTACAAAATTTAAAAGAAAATTGGAAATTAATATTTAATTATTGTTTGAACTAATTAGTTAAGAACCGGTTAATTACTAAAATTTTGAAGTCGTATTAATTAGACAGATAATTAGTTTTATAACACACATTTAAATGCCGGCAGCAGTCGGTATAACCGTATAAGCACATAGAATACATATATACTTGTATTAATTTATAAAAACAAGAAAAAAAGAATATGTATATATATATATTATGGTTTGTACGTCACGTCGTTACATGGGGTATACCATAAGAATGTTCAAGCTGAATTATTTATAACTTAAATTGCTGGACTTATAAATCTTTATGGGTCAACTTTTAATTAATTAGTTTTAAAACATTATATGCTAATGTTCACACACACACAGGATTAATGCTCTTATAGAATATTAATTTGCATAAGAAGATCAATTTATTTTTTTTAAAAATACTCGAAATCCTGAGCCTTATTTAATTTATTTTTGCATTATTAAAACCGGCTTGTTGAATCGTTAACCACAAACCTTAAATTATAAACAATAAACCCTAATACTAAAACCAAAATTTTGAAAACAAATCTTAAACTTAAAGATAAAATTAAAAGTTGAAAATCAAGCTTTAAAACATAAACTCTAAAATAAGTTGTTAAAGCTAAAACTTAAAAGCTGATATTAATTGTAGGGTTTGATGAGTCGGTTCTAATGCTATCGAAATGAGTTCAATCGGAGTTCTTTTGGATTGTTTTCGGAAATTTTAAAAATCATTTTTAACCTTTTCTAACAAAAGAGACCATACGTACGTACATTTATAGGGTGTATATATAATAGCAAGCAAGTTCCAGGTTTATTCCTGAAAACTTTACTAGATTATAATGTTATTATATTGATCTATTAAAATAATATTTTTAAAAGAGATATATAGTGATGTTAGATGCTAATTTTTGTATGAGATCGAATATAAAAGCGTTTTCCTTGCATTTTCCTGGGGCTCTGGTTCTTGAACTTATCTAGCATAAATTGTGAATGCTGGATGCATTTTGAATCAAACCCTACAAGCTCATAACTCTAATATGCCATTTCAATCCCCCTTCATTCTTGGTTTCTAAATCTGTAAAAAAATTGTCAGAATATGACGTTGGATACACGCGATAACACTTCATAAAGCCAGTCTTGTAGAGCTTGCTAAGGACCCTAGAAAAGACCGATGAACGGAAAAAGTTTTAAGGGTCGCGAGTGGCAACAGGATCTTTGTGCAGTAATCACAAGAGGGTCTTGTAATATAGTAATCTTGAAGATCATGGAGGTGTTGGTGACATGGAGCTTGCCCAGATGATATTATGAATCAAATGCTTGTTGACCTAAGAGTAGTAGATCTGTATGTGAAACAATGGGTTCGAGCACGTCTATATTCGTTAATAAAATTGTTATATTGTGAACATGCATAAACTGAAACGAAATGCTACCATCTGATCAGAGATGAAGAATATGCAATTTCGTTTTAGTTTATCTTTGTTCACAATATAATTGTCGTATTATTGCATATACTAGTGGTTGAATCATTGTTTCACAAGCAGATCTACGCCTAGATCTACCATCATTTGTTTCATAAATTCATACCCTAAATTCCCTGATTTGTGTTCACATTATAATCACTTTTTAAGTTGAGTTTTCAAAAGTACAGGTATGATTCATTAGATCTATTAGCAAGTTACTTTCTTCCATTAGTAGTCTTGCCAACCCTAACAAAATACGCGGATTGAAACGGGTCAGGTAACGGTTCATAATACGTTCAGGTCGGATCATGACAGATGAGTTTAAGTTGGGATATGTTTTAAGTAAAATTAATATGTATCTAAATAAGTCGATTTTAGAAAAACATCAAAATAAGTTTAATTAAACATATAATTAATTTGAACAATTTTTTATGATTTTCCTATCAAAAACATCCTTAATCATTATTACATGTTTGAATATATTATATTTACGTAGTTTTTAGGTTATAATTCGTGTTATTCGTATTAATTCAAATACATTTATTGTTCATATAAATCAAATCATTTATATTATTTTGTGTCAAGATTGTTAGGTTTAAGTCTTACATAAGAAAAACTTTATCTAGAAATTATACGTAAGAAAAAAATAAAAACCATACGATCGAGCTAATTTAATTACATAGCGCATTTTAAATGTAAAATTAAAGTGAAATTTGAATTCAAATGAGTTTACCTTTTGTTTTCGAAATGCCCATAAAAATAAAAGTTTTCCAATAAACTCATGCGAAAAAAATAAAAATTAAATAATAATAATAATAATAATAATAATAATAACAACAACAATAGTATTATTATTATTATTATGATGGTGGTGTCAAATGCTATTCGTAAATAGGGTTGTTCACAAGTCGAGCCGGACCAAGGCATGGGTTAGCTCGAACTCGGCGATCGGATTTAAACCGACTTTGGCTCGGCATTGCTCAGCTTGGATTGTAAACCGAGCTTGAAATATTGGCTCAGACTCGGCTCGTTTTTAACACATCTGGCTTGGCTCGGTTCATTTTTGGCTTGGGTTTTACATAATTTAGATTTTAAAATGTGAGTTTGTGACTTGTGAGCTCCTAACAACGTTTTCTTTTTTTTAATTCTTTTTTACTTAAACATAATTACAAATATGACACAAAAGTACAGTTTTATTAAAGGTAACCCTATGTTTTTATATTTTGATATAGTATGTTGACAAACGAGTCGAGTCAGTCTTGGCTCGGAATTAGCTCGGTTACAAAATGAGCCGGCTTAGTTATGAGCTAAGTTTTATCCAAGCTTTTTCCAAACGAGCTACGAGCTAAATCTAAGCTACGAGCTTTTTAGACATAGCCCTGTTCATAAATGTGAGATTTGACGAGGAAGAGGTATCGAGTTACAACATAGTCATTATAAATACATATTTGGGTGTACATAGCTTCATATTAATGTCTCCTAGATTCTTTACAAGATTGTTTATTTAAGAAAAGAATTGTATAGATTCCTTTTATTTTATATTTTTTGAACACTAAATGATATCAACGTTTGAACAACCGGTTATTGGGTCACGTCACTAAGATCTGGTTACATTAACCTTCATGAGATCATACCCACCAAATAAACGAGAACCAGATTAATCCGTAAACCCTCTCCTAGTTTAGGTTTGAACCCATGACCTAGGTGCAACTTGTATAGATTCCTTTTATTAACCAATAATGATTATATTAATGATTACACTGAAACGTGGGTGCTTAACATATGTCTTTTATCTTAAAGATGTAACGTTTAAATACATATAGAGACATATATACATATATATATATATATATATATATATATATAATAATAATAATTTAAAAGTAGACTAAAGTGTTTATTATTAAGTAAAAGTACATTGTGAATCGGATGTATTAAGTTATTAACCCGTTCAACCAACATGATGTATTTTGAAATTTGAATTGAATCGTCTAACCCGTATAATAAACGTGGCAAATTCAACTTTTATTAATGATAAACAAGTTGACTCATTTATGATTTAAATTTAGGTTTCTTTTTTTTATTTCATTTTTTTAGGTAATTTGAAAGTTGGCTAATTAGACTTTTCCTCTTAAGATTAGAATAGCATAATTCTCGAAATCCAACTTTCTGTTTCCTTGTGCTTTCCTCTTGAACTTGACAAATAATTGAATCTTCAACTTTAAAATTGACAAAGATTGAATCCAAAACATTTTGGTGAGTCAACGTATTTGTTTTATTTAAATAAAGAGTATGAGTATGTATCAGTCGTATCTGTATAAGAATAAATTAGCAAAAACATAGTACTGGAAATACATATCATTCCACAAGATTTGGTGCAGGGGTAAGAGGCCCACACTTTCTATTGAAGGTTATGGGTTCAATTCTCATTGTTGTCAAGATTTGTGAGACATGATAATGACGCGTGATCCGGGCTATCACCCGGCTTTGTGTCCGAGCCAAAAGGGTTTTACGCGGCAAGTTTAAAGCTTATTGCCTGGTTTTTCCCTGAAACGGTTGGTTGACGAGTCTACGACTCATTCCCGCATATCATAATAGTTGATCGTAAATAAGTATTCAATAACTTTAACGTACAAAAATTCATTTCCGTATATGCAATTGTGTAACTTGTACATGCTATTTCTCTTCAAGAGACGTTTTATTCATAAATTTGTACATAGCACGACTTGTTACTTTCTCATAGCACCAGCTTATGACTTCTCATATATTCATCTATTTTTCTCTTTTTTCGTTTTTAACTCCAGCTAGTTGTTCAGGATTCATAATTCTTAAATTTCTCTTTTTAAGCATCAATACATTTTATTTTATGTGTTATCGCAAATTTACCAAAAAGGCTAATTTGAGTGAAAGGTAGTTTGACGGAATATGGTTCTAATTTGGGTTGTATAAACCAAAGTAGAAAAAAAATAAATATATTGTTGTAAGTGTTAAAAAATAAATAATTGAGAGAGGTATTGAGCTTACACATATTTAAACTGTTAAAAAAATTAAAAACAGATTAGTTTTTATTACTTTAAATCTAAATTGTAAATTCATATTTTCTTGCTTTTATATGTGTGTGTAGTGGGTATGTATATTTTGAAAAACTATATTGAACTGTGAAACCATAAAAATATATATATATCAATCAATCAACGTACTCAGTATATCCCGCCAGTGAGACCCTCGGCTCATGATGCTTGATCAATCGTCCGAAACGATTTTAACGTTATTTTCACTGAATAAGTAAAATAACGTTAAAATTAATGCAATTTTACTTTTGCCCTTCAAGAGCTGTCGACACATATATACATTATATGTACGCACCGCTTACGGGGCGTCCATAAAAACAACTATGTAATACCATGTAAAACAAATGTAACACTATGAATATTTTTTATGTAACTCTACACCCTAGATGTTAATTACATGGTATTACAAAATATTATTTTTAAATATTGGCTCGACACTTTATTTGATTTTTTTTTTAAAATGGCTAAAATAATGTTACAAACCTATAACAAGATTAAAAAAGACTTTTTACATGATTTTTTCATGATTTTTACAACTTAGGTGGTTTTCAATTTATGAATTCCACACACACACACACAGATATATATATATATATATATATATATATATATATATATATATATATATAGGGGAAGGATATTTTGAAAACCTTGTTGAGTTATGAAAACTTTGAAAACTTGATTAGGGCCTTTGATTATATTTGATCAATGGTTTAGATTACTTGAAGATTTAAGAATTGATAAAATAAAGGAAAAAAATATGAGCTTTTGTACTTATTTGTACAGAAGGGTAGTTTAGTAATCTACCTTCTTGTACTTTACTGATCTCAAATTGTACTATTTCCTTTGTTTATCAAATTGTTATTCATATTTCATTATCACCATTATTTTTTCAAATTCCTCTTCTTTAAAACTTTCTCACGAATCATGTTTAAGATATATTGTTTAAATTTCTTGCATAGCAAATGATTTCTTTCTCTGGCAGAAGATTTCTTCCCCTTCCTCTTGTTTTTGAATATTTCTTCTTCTCAAAAGTTCTTCATACCTGAACATTTTCGTTTCCGTCTTTCTTACAATCGATGTTCAAAATTGGTGTTTAAGAGACGAAAAAAAGAGAAGCAAGTTATAACAAAAAAGGTCCGACTAAAGTCAACCGATTTAGGAAATTACTTGAAGATAAAAAGATGGAAGCAACTATAGGATTAATCAACATCCAGATACAACTGAAGATGACAAAGGCGTGTTGCAGAGCATTAGGGGTGAAGCCATAAAAGATGAACAAATAAAAAGGCTTTGTGAGGTAATCACAACTGGGCACGCCTCTTTATGCTATTTTTGTTTCAAATGAGATTTCTTTTTTTTTCTAGAGATGATATACAAATCAAATTTCTTACATGTAACATGTATGTAACATGATTCTATTTTATTGATTTTATATAAAAACAACTTTTTAAATTTTGAATTATGCTAATTTATGTGCTTTCAATTATGAAAGAAGATGTTAATCCCTCCAAAAAGCCAAAAACAGAGTTTGCAAATACAGTGTTTGAAATGTCATTTCTACAAGCTATCAGGGATGTTTCTTTTGTGGATTCCTTCCTTAATGGAGATGATGGTGGAAATGCGATGGATCATTGGAGCTTTGATGACCTTCCTATGATGATTTATAGAGTTTTTTTCGGTTCACATCTCTAATCAAACTTTTCAAGTGTGTTTGTAAATAAGGTTTTGCATTGTCGGTGTTTTCAACTAGCTTGTATGCTTTGACGGGTTTCCCTTGTTATCATCATCTTGCTCATTTTAATTCTGGTTTCTTTCTTTTATTGTAATCTTTGTATAGAAGCCTCATAGGCCATGAGTTTTTATTTCAAATTTAAAGAATTATGGAATTAATGGATGCCACAATTCTTTTTTGATGTTCTGAAATGTAACGAATGTAAGTGCTTTGAATTGATTTCTTGCGTAGTTTAATATCATTATATCATAGATCAAGCCTGACAATGTTGTTACATAGATGTTACAAGTGTTACATCTATGTTACATAGAAGTTACATATATGTAATTTTTAATGTCTTTAAAAAAATTTCTTTACTTTTATGTAACATTGTGGTACATCCATTGCCACATGAATATAACTTTTCGTCTTTTCTTTATAGTATACAAATTGCGTCGTGTTACATCTAATTTACGTTTTTTGATTTCAGCTAAAAAACAAAAGATTTTCTTCTTTAAATATTTCATATCTTTTATTTTTCCACCTTTAATTTTCCCACCTTTTTAAATTTTCCACCCTTTCATTTCTTACCAGAAATTTGCCACATGAATATAACTTTTCGTCTTTTCTTTATAGTATACAAATTGCGTCGTGTTACATCTAATTTACGTTTTTTGATTTCAGCTAAAAAACAAAATATTTTCATCTTTAAATATTTCATACCTTTTATTTTTCCACCTTTTTATTTTTCTACCTTTTATTTTCCCACCTTTAATTTTCCCACCTTTATTTTTCCCACCATTTGTTTTCTTCAACTTTTTAAATATTCCCCCTATTTGATTTCCCACCATAAATTTTGCCACATGAAACTTTTCGTCATTTCCTTATAGTATATAACTGCTTGCTTTCTTGTTACATCAAAATTACGGTTTTTGATTTCAGCTCAAAAACAAAATATTTTAATTTTTAAATATTTCTTACTTTATATTTTTCCCACCTTTTATTTTTCACACATGTTTTTCCCACCATTTGTTTTTCTCCAACTTTTTTAAATATTCCCCTTTTTTCAAATGTATGCTAGCTTTATATAACTGCTGTATATGTTACACTAAGTGGAACTAGAGATACATAAAAACTAGTCAACTGAACCAGTTGTTAATTTTTTACGTAACATATACGTAACATAGTTCCAATTTATTAATTTTATATAAGTAACCAGTTGTTACATATTTGTTAATTTTCTATTAACCATTTTGTTAATCAATACCTTTTGATTACATTTGGCTTTGTTTTTTTGGCAAAAACGTTGATCATTCATTTATGTATGTGACATCCAATGAGGCTACTACTGGTGAAATTGTCGGTAATTCGCGACTACAATGGGAAACATATACTTTCAGTACATTCATTTTCCGGATTGATCTTTTAATACATTTTGTAATATGTTACATCAAAGTTACATAATTTATAATTTTTTCAGTTATGTATTTTTTACTTGTATTATGTTACATCGAAGTTACATATAATAAAGTGATGTGAGTGAATTTTTTTATTGAATAAAATAAAAATATTAATTATTACATAGTCAATAATTATATTAGATTCTAAAACAAACTTATGGATTAATTACTACTAACATTGTAAAAAATGTTCAAATTTTTAAGAACGGTTTCAAGGATAATGTAACCGCATATATATAATGTAACATTAATGTAACACGCATATCCTGCAACACATAACAAAAAAAAAAAGAAAGATGTAAACAATCTGGTACTAAAATTTATTGTGTAACATCATTGTAACAAGGTAAAAATTGAAAACACACATGAATACATGATTGTTCAAATTTCGGATGCGGAAAATCAGTGTAAGAGGTTGCATTAAAAAACCAAAAGAGTACAATAATACAATTGATGGAAAGTTTTGCATTTTAAATTATGAAATAAGTAATGATATTTATTATACAGTAATTAAAAATTAATATAAAAATATACACATAAGTGTAATATGTTTCAGTTTGCAAGAAATGATAAACAAAACAAAGTATATAATGTAACATCAGCGTAACATGTTTCAGGTTGTAATAATTAAAGAAAATACTAATGAAGAAGAAACGAATAGATCAAAGATCAAATGAAAATATGTAAATTAATAAATGATATTGTACTATGTAAGTGATTTCTTGACTATTTTAAGTTATAGTACACAAGTACAATTTAAAATATATGATTAATTTTTTTTGAAAAAACAAACATTAAATGCTTGTATACTACCTTTATGTATGTCAACTCATCAATATTTTTTAACTTTTGTTTTAATGAGGGAAGCCCACGATTCATCAATTAACGTTTTTTCAAAATTATAAATTGCTAAACAAAATAATATGGTTTCTGCAACTCTGTGTAAACTAGAGGTAACAATGTAATTTTTCATGATTTTTACTTGTTTGAAATATTATATATGTGTATTATTACACAACCAATTGATGTAAATTAAAAAAAAAAAGAAATATTAAAACTATTTGATATATAATAATAAAAATATAGGATAAACAAATAAGATAGAGAAATAAGCTCGAACAACATAACATTGATGTAACATATACAACAGTTATATAAATCCAGTATGCATTTGATTTCAATAAGAGCGAAAAAAGTTGGGGAAAACAAATGGTGGAAAAAAAACATGGGAAAAATAAAATGTATGAAATATTTAAAAATTATAATCTTTTTGTTTTTGAGCTTAAATCAAAAAACGTAATTTTGATGTAACACGACAACAATTTAAATTTGATGAGTGAAAATGTGGTTGAATATTTTAAATAATAGTACAAAATACAATTTAAAATATATGATTAGATAATTAGGGAAAAGCAAGCATTAAATGCTTAGTGTACTATATCAAAAAAGGTCAAACCATAAAAAATTTTTAAATTACAATCAAGGAGGGTGGGGGGATTTTCGTTCAAAATAAAAAATCGTCAAGATTCTAGAGTGGTACACAATTACACTATTAGACATAATGTAAAATGTGAAAATGTAAAAAATAATTTAAAAATGAACCATGTAATATTTAAGAAATAAAAAAAAATAGTAACTTAGTTTTCTAGTAAATAAAATATAGTATATAAAATCTTATCTGAATGCAACAAAAATATAACTGTTGTTTGCCTGAAAGGTTGGTTGGAAAATCCACCAGGTTCCTCCCTGCCTTTTGGTTGTTTTTTGGGCGGAACATATATTCGATTGTGAGCCGAAACTTTAGCCGGAATTGTGACATAATGTAAAATGTGAAAATGTAAAATATATTTAAAAATAAACCATGTACTATCATCTAAGACATGAAAATATACTATCTAAGTTTTCTAGTAAAAAAATATACTACAAAAAATCTTATTAATATGTAAAAACATTGTAACACTTGTTTGCACGTAAGGTGATTGGATCTGTTGCACGAACATCGACCGGACCTTTAGCCGGAATATTGACGGACACATAGCCGGAATTTTGACAGGAATGATTTTGGCCGGAGTTTTATTCTACATACAAAATAAAAAAAAAAGAAACATTTTAGTGAGGGGTTTTAATTGTGATTGATATAATAATACTTTTAAAAATTTGATGTGATGTAAGAGAGATAAAATATTATTTAATATAATAGAGTGTAAGTAGGTGGTGTGTTAATGTCTAAATTGCCCTTATTTTAAAAATAATAATTATAAGGAATTGGTGATGTGGCAAAAGGTATACCACATGTTAGGTTTCTATAGTTTCCATAACTCAACTGGGTTTCTAATATATACATGCCCTATATATATATATATATATATATATATTGTTCCCTTTATAAAAAATAGGCCCTGAACGGAGATTAGGTTTGCCGCTCCGTACCACGGACTGCTCTGTTTAAGTATGAACGTATTAAAGGTTATATATTTGATCCGAATAAATATATAGTCTATGTTTCGTTTTATCAATTTCAATTTGTTAAACCAACATGATTATGGAACACTTGTTTTTAAGGTACGTCTATCTATCCATATTTTGTGGAAAAACGACAGGTTTGAAAAACTTCGTCCTCGCTTTTATGCATTGTCGTCGTTTTCAAAATGATCGAAAATCATAATCATAATCATTTCAACCATATTTTCGATTCCATAGACCTAAATTCATTGCATATGTTCTTTAAATACCTTGAAGCTAGCCAATGAGTTAAATCCCCTATCTATTTTTATATGTACATGTTGATTAATCACAAAGTCAACAGAAAAGACGTTAAAAGTTGGAATGTGAGTTGGAAAGCCACCCGGACGAGAGTGATTTAAAAATAAAAAATAACAACTCATAGCGAAGGATGAATGGGTCCAAAAATGAGTATAATTGGTTAGAGTATGTGTTACACTCGAGCCGCATGGTCCAGGGATTCCGACGTGCACCGTGGCCAAATGTAGCCACTAACCAATACGCCACACTTTGCATACACCGTTGGTATTGTGCCCGTAATCTTCCACCTCTCAAAAATAGTTGTTCCCCATATAGTCATTGAGTAAATGGCTTCTTGTAAAAATATATATACAAACAACAATAATTTTATGTTGTAAAAATCGGCCTAGGCGGAGTTTTTAAGTTGTGACGGAGTCTGTGTCACACTTAGTTTAAAGTCTAATAGAATTACAAGTTAGTTTGACACGTAGGTGTGACGGAGTCTTTAAGTTGTTACCGAGTAGTTTGCATATATAAGTAGTTGATTATCATGTTTAAAGTAGTTTGTTTTTTCAGTTCCATATTTTCTTTTGAATGTCATTATGTCTGCCTATATAAGGTTTCTAAGATGATGAATAAAGTATGTCATTTTGAGTGTGTGTTTCTTATCACCGTATAAACAATGTCCGAAGTATTATCATTAGCTTCATCTGATCCAACAAAATAAGGAAACTTGTTGTAGGGTGTATGAAAAATTTGGGCGAGTGAACATTGGATGCTGAAGAGCACACAATGTAGGGAAGATTTTTGGACCCTACAGCAACTATTTTTGTCGTCGCTAGAGCCTGTTATTGTTGTAGTAACAATCAAGACTCGATCTGGTGGACGTTGTTGTCGATGAGCAACTTGCGACTGGAAGCACCGAGTCTGGATGATGTGGCAAAAGGGGTGGCACATGGTTCGCACGAGAACATAGAGGCTTGTCGGGGAAGGATGTCACCCGTATAGTACATTGGATGCTGAAGAGCACACAATGTAGGGAAGATTTTTGGACCCTATAGCGACTATTTTTGTCGTCGCTAGAGCCTGTTATTGTTGTAGTAACAATCAAGACTCGATCTGGTGTACGTTGTTGTTGATGAGCAACTTGCGACTGGAAGCACCGAGTCTGGATGATGTGGCAAAAGGGGTGGCACATGGTTCGCACGAGAACATAGAGGCTTGTCGGGGAAGGATGTCACCCGTATAATACATTGGATGCTGAAGAGCACACAATGTAGGGAAGATTTTTGGACCCTATAGCGACTGTTTTTGTCGTCGCTAGAGCCTGTTATTGTTGTAGTAACAATCAAGACTCGATCTGGTGTACGTTGTTGTCGATGAGCAACTTGCGACTGGAAGCACCGAGTCTCGATGATGTGGCAAAAGGGGTGGCACATGGTTAGCACGAGAACATATAGGCTTGTCGGGGAAGGATGTCACCCGTATAGTACTAAGATTGAGTCGAAAAATCAGTTTTTATCTCAGTATCCATAACACCCAATAAATTATGCAAAGGACTAAGGTATGAAAACAAATTCCTTAGACAAATAGGCGATAATATGCCTATAGAACACCAAGTCGGATGCACCAAGGATTATGTCATCTACGTAGATAATTAAATAATCAATCTGAGTCATGTTCTAAAATAAATAAGCACGCATCACGTATCCTGCATGCTATAAAAGCCTTGAGATAGAATAAAAGAAGATAAGCCCCCCCCCCCCCCCCCCGGCCCCACTTGTGACCAAACTAGGGGTGTTTACGGTCCGGTTTCAAACCGCGAAACCGCCCATACCGTTCATCGGTTTGATTTCACGGTCGGTTTTTTCCCAAACATTTGGTCAGTGGCTTTCAAAAGTTCAAAACCGTAATAAACGGTTTGGTTTATGGTTTTCGTAAAAAATCGGTCGTTAAAAACCAGACCGGACAATATGTGTTTGAGTATATACTAATATAGAAATATGTGTATACATGTAGATATATCAATATATATATGCATAGTGTTAGGATCAAATACAAATTGATATTTTGTAAAAAGTGTAAAAAACAAAGTGTTATTATAGATAACAAATTACTATTATTAACAACGAACTGTTAAATATTATAATAACACTGTGTTAATATTACAATAGCACTTTATTATTTATAATAACACTTTGTTTTTTACACTTTTTACAAAACGATCACTTTGTACATTAACCTCATCTTATATGTATATATAGGGTAGGGATCATGAGAAAACTCTTTTATTTTAAGAAAACCAAGAAAACCAAGAAAACTTTTATTAACCAATCAAATATTTTATAATTATTTTTATTTAATTTTTATTTAAAGGGCATTTTAGTAAAATGATTAATCCACTATTTTTAGTAGTTATCCTTTTAATTTAAATTGCATGATTTCCTCTCAATTTCAATATCACGTTCATCATCTGATTTTGTCAAATCACCAACTATGTAATCTTACACCCACTAATTTAGGTAACTAATTAAATCCCTTAAATCTCTCATTATTTTCTTTAACTATTGATTGAAACAGAAACCCTAGATGAAGGATGAAGAATGATTGAAGAAGAAGGAATAACAGAGATGGACGACTTCCACCACGTACTGTCGCCGGTCACCACAAATCGTTGCCAGACAACCCACCTCCACTCCACCCCTTTCCTTTTTCTACCGTTTTTCTTCACATACACGATGTCAGGACTTGTCAAGTTGTCAGTTGATATGTGCTTTCTTTTGCTTTATTTGGTTGATTACATACTTGGTAGGACAATCCTCCCGCCGATTCACTTGCACTGGCGCTGCTGCTCGATCATCCGTTCGTTCTCACCACGTAAAAACACACAAATTTCAGTTAAGTAACAATGTTTATCATTCTCAGTTTTCGTTGATTTAGTGTAAAAATGTGATCTATTTTATTAAATTAATTGCAGCCGTCAGATGGAACTAGTAAGGTCGTGTTTGGAGGCCATGTTACCGATGAAGAAGTTGAGAGTTTGAAAAGGTCTAAGATTGTATGTTGAATTTGAGTTTTTTTACGAAGATGTGTATTTACGTTTTGTTTATTTAACTTTTGTTGCCAGTAACAATGTTATATTAGTACTAATTAATTAGTAAAAGGAATGGTGTTCTGTTAGTCAATTGGATTCTATTTTTTATTTTATGTGTGGTTGATAAACAAATGCATTTTGACACCAGATTCAAACGATAAACGAATGATATTTGGATCTAAGAGTCAATTGATGACTTTTGTTACTTAAAAGTCATGTTACAAATGAGGATTGAGAGTTTGGACAATAAATCCGATGGTATGTGTAATCATATGATATGTGCTTATATTTGTTCTATTTGGTTGATTACATATATGTAAACAAAGATCTATGCTTACATTTGTTTCTGCATGGTTGATTACATATATGTAATCAAATTATATGTGTTACATTTGTTCTTTTTGGTTGATTACATATATGCAATCAGATTATATGTAATCAATGCTTACATATATGTAAGCAGTTTTACTCAATGGTTATGAATGATGTTGATTGTCTTTATACACCAACTAGCTTAATATCCCGTGTATTACACGGGTTGAATATAAAAAATATAATAAATACTAATAAATGAAAATCTAAATTCTGGTATATATGAAATATCATTAAAATTTGGTATAATTTATACTTTAAGTAATAATTCTATTACTTTTAAACATTACATTTTTCAAAGTTTGTTTCTTTAAACATTTCAATTAAAAAAATAAAAAATTGTATATTTTAAAATCATTTGATTTTTGTTAAAAAGTATGTTTAAAAAATATATTTTAAATGCATTAATTTTTTTAATTTAATAATGTAAAAAAAAAGTATATTTATAATAAAATGTATTTAATATGAAAGAGAGTAGGGAAACCAAATGTGAGGTGTTATAAGAACATAACATGTATCCTTATAAATCTTTATTATTATAGGGTCAATTACATATATCCCCATGCTAAAACATATTATTACATATTTACCCAACCATAAAACTAAATTACATATTTCCCCTTTCTATACCAAAGATATTACATATTTATCTATTTCATTAAAAAAACATCATGTATTTCCTATTTTACCCTTAATGAACTAACTAAAAACAATTTACATATTTCTCCTTACTAAGGGACAATTTTGAAATATGGGGATATTTGTAATTCTACTTTAACATTTGGGATATATGTAATTTGATGTTTAATAAGGGGATATATGATATTATCCCTTTATTATAATAGATATATTATGATTTACATACACGTAATCATGTTACATATGTGCTTATATTTTGCTAGTTCAGGTGATTACATATATGTAATCAGATAATATATACGAACACATATAATTTGATTGATTACATATGTGTAATCAAATTATATGTACGAACATGATTACTTTATAGCAGCTGTAAGAAAAATATTTACTAGTATTTTGAAAAATAAAATAAATTTGATTTTTTAATGTAATTTATGAAAGAAGAGAGAGAAAAATAATTATAAAAATAAATAGGAGAAAGAATAAATAAATAGGAAAATAAAATATGTTATGTTCCTATACTACCGGTTATTACTAATAATAAATCATAAGAATCTTAATTAATTACATAAATGACATTGTTTAATTATAGCCATTGATCAATGGTTAATATATATATATAGGATTTGGTTCAAATAAGAACTTTGCTTAATTGTGGTAACCCAAATAACCCTGCAAAAAATGCCTGAATCTTTGATTTTTTTCATGGTCATTGTTATACATATTTAGGGGAGTTTTTTTTGTGTTTTGGCTAATTCGCAATGCAAATCGAATTTGCATCGATGTAAAGTTTTTGCACTTTTCTAAATGTTGCGAAATGCAAATCGAATTTACACCGATGCAAATTCGAATTGCCTTGCGAATTAGCTAAAACACAAAAAAGAACCCCCTAAATATGTAAAATAAAGATCATGAAAAAAATAATCAAAGATTCGGTCATTTTTTGCAGGTTATTTGGTTACCGCAATACAGTGGGTTAACAACGGAATCTTCCATATATATATTGGGGATGGATCATAAGAAAACCACTCAATTATAAAAAAACCAAGAAAACTCTTTTCAATCAATTACATAATTTATATTAATTTTCTTTATTTATATTCAAAAGGACATAATTGTCGTTTAATAACTAATTTATTCAATACATTTTTATTTATTTATTTCCTTCCTTTTTTATCTTTCCAATATTAATTGTTATTGAATAATATACGTAATTTATTTTTGGTATTTTTAATCATCCCTTAAATCTCTCAACTTATTAATTTTGAATAAATTAAAACTTTTCAAATGAATGATGATCGTAAGAGAGCAAATCTCTATATTCTTGTTCAGCAATCTGAGGTAAACATGGAAGCAAAAAACCTCACATGAAAACTTCCAGCAATCTGCAACCTTCAACCTTCAACAAACTTCCGGCAAATCTCTATATTCTTTTATTTGATTGATTACATCAGGTACATAAATGTAATAAGATAATATGTGCTTACATTTTTTTATTTGGTTGATTACATATACATAATCAGATTATATATAATTACGTTTGTTTTATATGTAATCAATGATTACATATATATATATGCAATTTTACTGAATGCTTATGAATAATGTTCATTGTCTTTATAGAACAATTATGAAATACATATACGTAATCATGTTACACATGTGCTTACATTTTGTTTGTGTTTTAAATGATTACATATATGTAATCAGGTTATATATAAAAACACATATACTTTGATTGATTACATATGTGTAATCGGATTATATGTACGAACACGATTACTTGTATAGTAGTATAAAAAAACATTTACTAGCATTTTGAAAAATAAAATATTTTTGACTTCTTTAAATGTAATTATAAAAGAAGAAAAAGAAAAATACTTAAAAAAATAAATAAGAGAGAGAAAATATATTATGTTCCTATATTACTCTTTGTTATCAATAATAAATAATAAAAATCTTAATTAATTACATTAATGTCATTGTTTAATTATAATCATTGATCATTTAGATAGGGGATTGTTTGAATGTTAACCATTCCTTATTGTGTTAACCGAATAACTGCATCTTATTACTTTAGGGCTCACATTAAAGTAAATCTAAAGGTTTATGTTTTTCTTCTTTTTTTTAATGTAAGTGAGCCTACATTAATTAAAAAAAGGAAAAAAAAAATACATCTTTTAGATTTACTTTAATATGAGACTCAAAGTAATAAGATGTAGTTATTCGGTTAACGCAAACAACATGTGTTAACATTTGATCATCTCCCTATATACACACACACATACATGTCTATATATTTGTTTGTATAGAATGAGTTTATGGGGTTAACATTTGATCATCTCCCTATATATATACACACACACACATGTCTATATATGTGTTTGTATAGAATAAGTTTATGATTTATCTATCATAAAAAATATATTTGGATTTAATGTAGTTAGTTCGCCTTTTACTATAAAAGGTTTGTTTTGATTCAATTTTTATTTTAACAGGATCAAAACCTCAAACGGTAAACCAAACCGTGATAATGGTTCGGTTTGGTTCCGTTTTGGTTTTCTTTATTCAAAAACCGATGTTAATGGTTTGGTTTAAAGTTCCACCTAAAAACCGTAAACAACGGAGCGCGTATACCACTAGACCTAACTATCGTATTTTTTAAGCAAAAAAAGTAAAATATCAATAGACATACTCTAATGATTCGATTATTTATATATGAAAATGTTTATTAATAAATAAGTAATTGTTAACTTGTATTGCAGCATGCTATGATCAGGTGAGTTCAAGATTTTTCTTTCCCACATTTTATTTTCACCTTTGTATTTTATTTCTTCCGTACATAATTTTAATATGTTATTAACTAGATTAATATCCCATGTATTACACGGGTTGACTTAAGAAATATAACTAACAGTTGTCAAAGAAAATTTAGAAAATTATAAAATTAATTTTAATACAAAATATGATTACAATTTCGAATCATTTTAAGTGTAAAAATAATACTATTATCTTTTTAAATACTAATTTTTACAGCTTGTTTTTCTTTATACATTGTGTTTAAATATATGTTTTTGAAAATTTGTAATTTTTAATATATTTTTTTTTAAAAAACTTTGTTTTTAATATTAATATATTTTAATGTATTAAAATCTTTTTTAATTTAAAAATGTATAAAAGATTATTTAATATTTGATATTATTATTTAATATGAGATGTACTTAATATGAGAGAGATGCATGAAATCAAGGTTGAGGTGCCATAGGAACATGTCATGTGTCCCTAAACCCTTTATTATTATCAAAATAGATAGACATATATACACTAAATATAACGCACATAACCATGAAGATATAACCTAGAGAAGGATGACACCTTAAATTTTCAATTAAAACAATATTAAGCCAAATTCATATAATCAAATTGAACATCATAAACATGTACATGAACAATCGAAAGAACACATATTAAACCTAATAAAACTACAGACTACCAACACACAAATACAAAAACAAAAACAAAAAAAGAAGCGTTGCAGTTCTTGCATTGAAGAACAAATGATAGCCCTAAAAAAAAGATGAATCTCATTGTAGTTACAAAACGAAATAGAAATTGAACTTCAAAATTAAAACAAAGCACATAATCATTAATTTGAATTGACGATAAAAAGGAAAATCATTGATAGAATTAAAAGAAAGAATCAATAACAGAGAATTGATAATACTACCTTATTAAGATGAGAAAAAATTTGGGCGGGAAAATATTGCATCACAAGAGGACATGTGTATCAAATTATTTTGATTTATTATATTAGATAGATTTCTTTTAATATTTAATACATTTCTGTTCGTTATTTCCATATGTAACGTGGTTTTTAAACCAGTAATTAAAATAATAAAAACTGTAAATGTTATAAATAATTGCATTTATGCGAGTATATATCCGGTTGTGTATACCCAATTACCCATCGTCCATCAATCATCACATTTTTTTTTGAACGTAAAGGGTTTCGTCGTGTGGTACCTTAGTTATTCTGGTGGTTGGTAACTAAGATTGATTACGCGATCGTCAACCTTGAGACCGTACCCCCTGATGCGTGGGAAACTCCGTGAAACAGGTAAACCATGGCCCCTTATTGGTTCAAAACCGAGATTAAGCGCAACATTCCTCCCCTCACATGGTATCCATTAAAGTGTCATTAGTGAGATCTCAGACATAAACCTTGATCTCCAAAAAAAAGAACCAAGCATTAACCATTAGCTAACTTTAATTTTGTTGGATCCATCAATCATCACTCAATAGAAAACAAACGTCTCTCTAGCTATGATGTAGAGATGGCATATATGCCATGTGGAGCGAAACGAGTGGTTGAGTAAAGATGAGGTGCAATCCATGTAATCCGATTTTATGTGGTTACATTGAATATAATTTTAATAAACCAACCAAAATAATTCAATATCATATAAAAACACAAACTGATGATCCACTTCAGTTGAAGTGCAACCTGCAAATCAATCGAAGATGGCGTCCATCTCTACATCATCACCATCATTCTCTTCTTCAAAAGCACACAATCACCACCCATGCTTCTCCTGTTTTGGTATGTTTCACATCAAACCAAATAACATAAATCTTGACTTGGCTACATATACAGTTAGGGCATATTGTCACGTTCGGTTATTCAGCCGGTTTTGACATAAGTTTAGGCCAAACCGGTTTGCTTCGTGCTTTTGGTTTGTCGCTTTAGGTTTTAGGCAAAAAAAAACAAACAAAAACTTATCCAGTATATTCTCACTTTTCAGTAAATCTGGGATGAACAATGGACACAAACATTACCCATATCAAAGTTGTGAAAGAGAAGTTGCTCCGAATGAGTCCCGACTCAAATTATTAGTTAAATTTATCATGCCAACACTTTTAATGTTATTTTTGTAAAATAAGTATATTAGTGTTAAAATTAGTGCAATTTTACTTTACTTATAAAGGGCTTACACATATATGCATTATTACGTGTACCGCAAATGTGACATACCTTTTAGGCAAAGAATCATGTTATAATTATTTTTTTTAACTTCTATTAAATTTATACTTAGATTCGAAATATTATTTAATCTCGATCGACATAACTGAAGCGTTTACACTAAATTCTGTCGAATCGACGATTTAAATTGGTTTGGGCAGTTGTGCCATTTTTAATGGTACGTTTTTGAATATATATTTGCACATACAAACCCCCTAGCTAGCTAAGGGCTTATAATCTTCTATCAGAATGGTATCCATGCGATGTCGAAAACCTAAATGACGAGGGATTAAGTCTCATTGTGAGTAAAATGATGTAAATTTAGAAGTAAATTACCAGTTAAAAAAAAAATACACATATGTAACGAATTACATGTTTTTTATTGTGATCAGGATTGCCATCAATGAGCAAAATGGGGGGAAGGTGAGATGTTCAATGGAAGGTAAGCCCACAATCACATCTGACGACGGTGCATCAAAGTTAAGGATGGGTGTGCCGTGTTTGATGGCTGCAGCAGTGGCTGCAACCATGTCGAGCCCGACAGCCATGGCTCTAGTGGACGAGAGAATGAGCACGGAAGGGACCGGGCTACCCTTTGGTCTGAGCAACAACCTTCTCGGGTGGATCCCTTTGGTTGTCTTTGGTTTGATTTGGACCCTTTACTTTGTCTACACCGGTAGTCTTGAAGAAGATGAGGAGTCTGGTTTGTCTCTTTAAACCTTTTTAAACGAAATAACAAGTTTCTCATTGTGATGGACTTATGTGTAATATTATTCCATGTATCCTTTGTGTTTGGTTGTAAATTAAAGTAGTTGTGTTTATTGCACAAAGTGCAAAAGCAATTCAAAAAACACTTACCAAACCAATAAGAGTCTGACACCTGAACCAGTCTATAATATGTTGCGCTTTGCTATATGCCTATATGTGATGAATTACGTCTGATTAAGCACTCTAAACTATAATTTTGAAATGTAATAGCTCTAATCAGTCCATGGGTAATCTAAATGTGTATAAAAAATGGGACTTATTTTAGCATTTAACTGTGTCTAATTAAAATCGACTCGAATTTTGAATATATATATATAACAATTTCTCATTCGAATTTTGAAATAACTTAATTAAAAATTAGAAATTCAAAATTCAACATCTACAAGCTTCGAATCGAATTGAAAATTCTTAACGGATTTTCAAACTATAATCGAATAGAATGTCGAGTTTTTCAAATTATAATCTAAACACCTCTAACTGTATATTTGTGTTCATCATACTCGCCTGATCAATCTATGATTTTTATATAATTCATTTGATCAATTGTAAGATTGAGAGATTCTCCAATCTCCATCGAATCATATGGATTTTGTTGCGAATCGATCACTTTAAAGATTAATCAGATTTATCATGGTTCTCTTTGATTTAAAATAAAAAGTAATTATCATTCAAACATCACGAGACGTAGGGCTGGCAAAATGGGTACCTGTTAAGACATGATTAGACCTGTTTAACAAACAAATTACTATTTGATTTTTACTTTTTTAAAAATAATAAAATTAAAAGACTAGACTTCATTATTTTTCTTTTTTGGTATATAAAATATAGAACTGTCATGCTTAAATCACCAAACTAAGTGTTAAACAAATAGTTTCATGTTTATATTTACATTAATCGCATTGTCTCAAACCTGTTAAAACCTGTTAAGACCCGTTTTGCCAGCCATAGCCATAACGTCGCGACGTATGTAATGTGTCAACTAATATGATTGCTATACACAACAACTTAGTTATATGAGTCACATGAGTAGGATTCAACTACAAGCATCGATTAATAATTTGGATAACCTTCTATGAAAATTTTCAACATATTATATAATTATAAGAGTAAATTACCGAGATTGTCCATGTGTGTTTGATATTATTTCATTTTAGTCCCTACATTTCATAAATTACATATGATTCCAAACTTTAAACATTTTGTAACACCTATAATCATTATATGAGGGTAATTTGGTTAAGTATGTGAGGACAATTGGTGAACTAAGGACTGTATGTGTTCAAAATGTATAAAGTTTGGGTCTATATAAAATAATTTTTAAACCTAAGAACCAAGAGTGATAATAACAGCCATACGCATTATATCAGTAATCCACTCTTAATATAACAAATGAGTATTGACACCCAGCATGATCGAAAGGATGACACTCTATACACAGAAGAGTCATTGCCTAGCATATGCATTTACGAATCCTTCGACCCCCTTCATTTTCTTCCTAAAAATCCTTCAGCCTCATCCGTTTTCTTTCTAAACATCCTTCGACCTCCTCCGTTTTTCCAGTCAAGCTCCGTCAATGTTTCCAAACAGTTAATTATATGAATAAAAGCATCATTAAAGATACGGAACTAAACATTGCAATAAACGTGCCAAGATTGAAATCTAGAGGGACAAAAGTGCAATTCTCATAAAAATAAATACATATCCACAAACAAAGTACAAAGGATACATCAATTATGTATTACACACAAGTCCATCACAATTGTGAAATTATCATTCAGGGTAAAAAAAAGTTTAAAGCGATAAACCAGACTCCTCATCATCTTCAAGGCTACCGGTGTACACAAGTAAAGTGTCCAAATCAAACCGAAGACACAAAACAGGATCCACCCGAGCAAGTTGTTGCTCAGACAAAAGGGTAGCCCGGTCCCTTCCGTGCTCATTCTCTCGTCCACTAGAGCCATGGCCGCGGGCTCGAAACGGTTGCAGCCACCGCTGCAGCCATCAAAGATTGTGCACCCATCCTTAACTTTGATGCAAACATCGTCGGATGTCATTACGGGCTTACATCCATAGAACATCTCACCTTCCCCATCTTGCTCATTGACGGCAACCTGATCAAGATATATTAAGTTTTTTTTTTTTAAAACTCTTTTATTTTACAAAATGGACTGGGTTAGAAGTAATGCAGTTCGGTTTAGGTTCATTGTTTGAAACGGTTATGAACGCCCCATTTGCGGTGAAACATATAAGTACATATGTGTGGGCTGTTAGGGGCAAAAAAGTAAATTGGACTAATTTTAACTGTGGAAAATAGCGTTAAAAACGTTGGGATTATCAACTGCAAACGATAACTTTGAGTTTGGTAAGGGTTGTGTCCATTTTCCCTCAACACCTACTGAATAGTAAAAATATACTGGGTAAGTTTGTTTGTTTTGAAACGGTTATGGTGAAACCGAACAGGTAGAAATATAAAAAGTTTAAAAATTTCCTTTTTGATCTATATAATTTTTACTGAACAAATATAAAATATTTTTTTTTGTTTTACCAACTGATGAGTCGTAAATACTGGTCGGTTTGGTTTGTATTTTTTTTAACAAAAAAACTATAATTAGTACTTTTGGCTTGTAATTTGATGTTGAACTTAGCAGAACCAGACCATAAACACCTCTAATTGTATCTATAATCGACTCATTAGTATGAATGATTGGATAATCTAAAACATACGAGAACCGGAGAAGCATTGATGGTGATTTAGGCTTTTGGAGGAGAGATAACGATGGTGATGAGGTAGAGATGGAAGCTGAGATGGATGCCATGCTCTTCAATTGATTTGCTGGGATTCGAAATTGCAGTTCAAAGTGAAGAGTTAGTTTGTGTTTTTATATGATTTTGAATATTTTTATTGGTTTTTTAAAATTAAATTCAATCCAACACATAAATTGGATTACATGGATTGCACCTCATCTTTAGTCACCACTCGTATTGCTACACGTGGGGCATGCCATCTCTACATCATAATGAAATGTTTGGAGTATGAAGGCTGATGAATAAATATCCAAAACTTACTCGTGTTTGGATTGATTTTTTTTTAAAAAAATTGTTTAAAAAACACGTAGAGTGTGTTAAAGCAGGTACCTAACAAAACAAGATTACACTTGTTCAATAAAAATTAGTAAATTACGCTATGTAATTTGTATTTTTTAATATAATAAAATTAGGAGGGTTAACTTCATAATTTTTTTTTTATTACTTAAAACATATAATTGTCGCTCTTAAATTACAAAAGTAAGTTAGCATTTGATATGCATGAATGAATGATGAAATGAAAGAGTCATTACGTTGGAATGAAAAAAAACGTGTTTAATTACCAAATATGAATGGAATTTATTATTTCATAAGAAATGTGATTCTTTCACTTTTGATTTGACACAATGACCTTAACCTTGTCCAAAATCATGACCCGACCCATGACCAAAACTATGACCCAACCCTTGATCTGACCCATGACTCCAACCATTACTTGAACCTTGACGCATATCATGACTCTATCCATGACCTAAACCATGACACAAACAATGATTTGAACTATGACCCAACCCATAACCAAACCCGTGACCCAAACCATGACCTGAACAATTACCCACCTTTGACTCAAACAATGACTCGACCCATGAACCAAAGCATGACCCGACCCATGACCTAAACACGATCTATGATCCATCGAATGACCCGAACCATGACCTTATCCACATACCAAACCATGACCCGATCCATGACTGACCCATGACAATACGACCAACGACACTGACCAAATAAATGATTCGAACATGATTAGAAACAAGACTCAAATCCATAAATTGTATTCGACTCCTTCATCTTCTTATGCTACTAAACAAGATAAGGTAATGAATCATTCATTACCAGATGTAACAAAACATGACAATGAAATGATAATGATCGATTTCTTTCCTTGTTCATTCCATTCCTCCGTCTATTCCATTTCTTCATACCAATAGACCATAAGATTAAAAAGTAGTTTTAATGTTTTATATTTTCATTAATTGTGTCGTCTATAACATGATAAGACATGTTGTGTCAGTTGTCTTATACTCTCGTTTCATTACATCCCCGTTCATTTCATTCCTTCATACCAAACAAATACTAAGTGTTTATCAAGTAGCTTTTATATTTATATTTTATTAATTTTGTCGTCTATAAAACGATAAACACGATAAGACATGTTGTGT
>SZYD01000715.1:0-53567 GCA_009363875.1 Mikania micrantha | reverse complement strand
CCTTTTATGAGTCAATGACCGAACCTTTATTGTTACAGGTTCGTTTGACTAGAGGTTTGTGCCTGTTGTCTAGTTTCATTTGAAATTTGGTTTGTCCATTGAAATTAGTTTGTCTGTAATTTATAGGTTCTTCACATGTGAAGGTGTCGACAAAGGTATAGGTTCGCTGGACTTAGGACTATCGAAATGCTTTTAAAATTTTTTAAATTTTGAAACTGAATTATAATTTCTGATAGATGAAAAAAAATTGTTTTAAATTGCAGATATGGCAAACTTGGCATTTGGTGATAAACACACATAATGTGCTTACTTGGATCCTACATTTGATGAGTTGAGAGATCTTATGAGATCAGCTATGGTTGCTTTGATTTTAAAACAGCCATTCAACTTATCTGCAATGATTTTTAGATATTAAACTGATAATATCACTAAAGCCAAGGACAAGTTTTGATGTATCCAAGATTTGTACAGATGCTTATTGATGAGATATTTCTTGAACCGAGTTTGACAAGAGCTGTGGATGACAGTTGAAGTTAAAGCACATGACAGACTCAAGTTTGGGTCAAGTAAAGACATATCAGAAGAGTAATGATGTTGTGCTTACAAAAGATTTGATTTGCCATTGTGCAAGAGCTAATTATGTTGCACCACTCAATGATGCATGGAGAAATGTCAACAAGCTCGTGAACAATCTTCTTCAGCTCATCAACAAGAACAATCAACTCAAAGTGCTGCTCAAACTACATTGGAACCTCTTTGAGTTATTTATCCTGGTCCATTGTTTTCTGAACAAACAACTGCTACTACAATCACATCAAATGTTGAAGCTAATGAGTTTTTGATGAAATGGAACAGGATTCAACTGAATCTGAGAAGGAAGATGTGCAAGTAGGTAACATAATGGTTCGTAGAATGAAAATAAATCATATTTAGCAACAAAATAGTAGGGAAGAGAAGGAAGAAAGAAATGATACAATTTTTTACATGGATGAGCCAGAATCTTCTCGCCCAAAGAAAAAGAAGAGGATGGCTAATGTACCTAGAAAGAATAACCAAATTACCAGTATTATTATCGTGTCTTCTTTAGTTGTCACTTCTTCTTCTGTACGTGTTTTAGTTACTACATCATCTATTCCTGTATCTGTTGAAACTACAATGCTTAGTGCTTCAGTACATGTTCCTGTGTGTTGTTGCACACCATTTGTTGCATCTTTTGCTGAGCAACTACTGTTACAACTTCATTTCCAGAGACTTCTCTGCTTCAAGAGTTGATACGATTTTTGAAGTTTAGATGATTTGGATTTGAATTTCTTCTTGGATTATGATGATTCAGAGTTGAGACGCAGGATATCTCTTCTATCTCAAGAGTTTGATAAGTATAAGAAGCAGAAAGAGAAAGTTGATTCTGAGCAATCGTCTTCTTCGATTCAGAGTCAAATTGATACAATGAAGCTTCATATCACTCAATTATAGAGATGGACAGAGGAGGATCAAAGAGAAAAGGAGAGTATGAATAATATAATGTTTCATTGGAAAAATTTGCTAGAGAACAGAGTGAAAAGATAGTTAATCTTGAGGAAGAAAATCAGTTGTTGAAGAAAAGGATAAATGATATTCAAGGTGAATCTTCTAGAACTATTCACACTGAGGCAAGAATTGATGATAATGTAGAAGTTCGTATTTCTGGAGAAAATGTTGTTGATCCTGATGATATTAATATAGAAGGTGAAGATGATGAGGAGAAAGTAGATTATGAGGATTCTGATTATGATGAACATCTAGGTTTTGATACTCAACATGATGATTATGGTGATGGTGATGATGGTGCTAGGGAATCAAATGGATTAAATTATGTTACTGGTGCTATTGTTATTTACAATTCATCAGGAATTTCTTTAGATGTGAATTCAGTTTATACTGTTGATCTAAATCGAGCAGAAGACTTTGAAGAAATTGAGATTGAGGATATTACTGAGAAGGAATGTCAATAACAGTTGTTGATGAGACATTACCTACAATTGCTGAATTATTCAAATAAACTAGAGAAGAAGAGTTACAAAGAAATGTTGGTGAATCAATTAAAGGCAAAGAACTTGAAGAAGGTGAGATTGAAAATAGTTACACAAAGGAAGAACTTGTTGTTTGTTTGGAGTGAATGTGAATGAGCTTCGAAATTCAAGTATTTCTGAAAGATTGCCTATGGGAGAAGAAGGAAGATCAGTTGAATTTGAAGATGGTGGGTCTTCTAAAAAAATTTGTATAATTTACCAACTTTGACAAAATTATTTGATGTTGAATCTAATGATAAGTGTCAAGTTGTGTTAAGTGATAAGTTGAAGATTAAAAGACCAATGGAATTGTGGAGAGAGAATCAAGTTGAACATAAGTATATTATCGATAATTTGATGATTTTTAGACAGTTTATTGTGAAATTTGATAAGCTTGCTCCTTTGAAACATCAAAGACAAGCTTCAAGATTTAAGATTGGATCAAAATCGAAGATGCATGAAGGATTTGAGCTATGGTTATTATCATAATATTCCTGGTATGTCGAAGAACAAGGATTGTTATGTTGTGAAGAGAGTTGATGGGTGTCAATATTTTGGAAAAGCTTATGATTTGATGTCTTTACTGTCACACCCTGAGCCACCGAGGTTGGATCGGAGTCCCCGTCGGGCGGAAGGTTCTCGGGGCGCGATATCGTGAGTGATAATCGAAATGATCAGATTGTTACATAACACATGATACATAAATGAGAAACTTGCTAAAATAAAATAGAATTACAAAGTTAAATTACACCAGTTAAGTTTATAATTTAACAATGTAAATTTACTATCACATCATAAATCTTCTATCTTGTATCTGCACAAGATATACAAAATAAACTGTATAATGATGCTTCAAAATATGCAGGTCCAAAAAGCTAGGTCCTCTATCAGATAACCTAGTCCAAAGAAATAACTCTTCAGTTGACCTGTTCGTCACCTGAGAAGTCATGCAAAAATAAAGTCAACACATGGTTGGGGAGTTCATATAGTTTAGACACATTTATGATTTCTGATTCCTTGAGTTCTTTTGATTTGATCTTTAGAATTCCCATGATTTCGCAATGATAATTGATTCTTGATTATGATTCTTTGTTCCCAGATCACACACTGAGTTAGGTTTCTTTGAACATGATCCTTTGCTTTAGTTCCTTTGATTTCACTTTGAATTTAGATTCCTGAATTTGAGCTTGATGGACTAAGGGTTTGTTTAGAGTTTAGAATTAAAGTATTACTCATAAGAGTAATTTAATTAACTTGATAATTTGATCTGTATAGTAATTACCTAGACAGGAGTCTAGGAGTATCAACAAGCATAAAGATATGACATATAAGAAATAAAAGCATTCAAGTAAACAATTTAAATAAAACAGTTTACGCATGCTTCTCAGCCCCGCGTTTTAAAACAAAAATGTTAAGAAAAGGGGCAATGAACTCACTTGTGCTGCTATGTAAATGATCTATCACCAAATGCGCGCTCGTTCTGGTAGTTTAGGTTTCTTCAGTTCCTGAGTTGTTTTAAGAAGGGTTCGAATACAATAAGTATACATATAAGTCGTTGTATCTAGGGTTTAGTCTCGGTGTGTGTAACTAAGTGTCCTAACTTTACTAAGTGCTTCTATGATTTAACTAACTAATCCAACTTAATTATCCATTTGCTACCCAATTCCCCTCAAGATAATCATTCAATTTAATTTACAAGGTTTACAAATCATGTTCTTTTATGAAAATATCATTATTTAAATTAAATAAACATTTAGCATGTGATGGGCCTAATTGATCTTATCGGGCCCACTTAGGCCCATTGATGATCTGTGATTCTCAAGTGATTATTTATCACCATTTCTGAATAACCCCACATGGTTCATCAACTCAAATCGTTTAATTAAGTTATTCTTGTTATGATCCCTTCTAGGGTTTAAGTGTTAGTAATTAATAACACTTCAACCCATTAGGCTTGTGTTTAGGTCTACATGATTTAATAGTAACTTCTAGGTCCCAGTGTAACTCATTAGATATGAACAACTCCTACTGAATTGTTATAATGTTTCAACTAATACCCTTGTTGCAATTCAAAGAAATACATCTTAATTAATATTAAGGGAATGTTTGCATGATCTTGAATACCCTATATCCTTCCTATATATACACATGATTTAGCCCATGCATGCACATGAGCTTCCCATGCACACCTAGTCTCATGCACGTGGGAAAAGTTGAAAGTTTCTATGAGTTGGAGCTTCGTTAACCACAAGGGCAGCGAACCTTTTGGAAGGAACCCTAAAGGTTCGGCAGGTCCTTAACCCAGCTCCATAAGGTTCGTCCCATCTACAATTTGTCTATCCAAGGTTCGGCTATCATGGGTTCGTCGTACTAGGGTTCGGCTGCACGTAAAAGATTCGACCAAGAAGGTTCGTCCTTCTTTGGGTTTGTGTAAGGGTTTGCAGATACAGGGTTCGCCCATAGATTCGGCTATCAAATGAAAAGGTTCGGCTATGGGTTCTTTGACATTCAAGGTTCGTTGGTTGTAGGTTCGCTACCCCAAAGGTTCGGTTAGGTTGAAAGGTTCGCATGATGGAAGGTTCGCCCATTCCAGGTTCGGTGCTGTGTTCGCAGGGTTCGTCTGGCAGGCTCGGACAGGAGACCAACAGGTTCGGTGCAGGTGGCTGCAGGTTCGCTGCACTGTACCATAGGGTTCGTGGCCTTGATAGGTTCGGCTCACCAAGGAAAGGGTTCGGCCGATGTGTTTCTCGCGAACCTGTAGCTTTCGATGGATTCCATCCTTGTCCTAGAGAGCTCAAACCTGTTACAACCCATTCCTATAGCTTCCTAATCATTCCCCAAGCTCTATTTCAAATTCTCTAAGTTTCTAATACCGATTAGAACAATAATCAATACAAGGGTCGTGACATACACTAAAACCGAAAATAAAGTGGTTATTTACCTCAAATTCGTCGGTGAAATGCTCGAAATTCTTGTACTCCCGTGATCTACATGAAGGGAGGATCGTTTTGACACTTAAAATGCTTGATTTCTAGAGAGAGAGAGGGTGTGAACGAAATGAGAGAGAGAGAGATAGGGTTTGGTGGTGGTTGTTGGAGCCTTAATGACTCATTAAAGGCTTAGGAAAATACCCGGTCGTTCGGTTTCGTTCGGTTTTGCGTAAAATACCATATCTCGTGATTTTCATCACGAAACGATACGATTTACTAAAATAGAATTTACAAAATTATTCCAAGTTGTGATTCCTAATAAATTAACTAATATCTTCTATTTATTTTAAATCTTAAAATATTAATTTATATTTAAATCGAAACGTACGGTCGTCGCGCGTATTCGTTCGAATCGTCACTCGTACGAACACGACGATAACTATACTTTTCAATATTGTTTTCTAATTATTGGACATTATTCAGAACGTTAAATCTTCAGATATATTCGTACAGATCGTCAGCTATACGAATAACCCGTAAATTTAGCATTCACATAACAACATCCTTTTGTTTTGTTCCGTAAAGCCTCGCATACGTTTATACATAATAAATCCTAACAAATAATCACATGATGGTTCTATGTTGCCAGATAATTATCTGACTCAAGAACCCTATTTCTGAACTTTGTTTCTGTTAAATGTTTATGATCTTGTTGTTTGATAACTCAAAATGATAATGACAACTGATATGAATATGAAATGTACTGAAGTGTATATGGTTCGTACCTGTTACTGTTCGTGTCACTGTTTAAGATCACTGTTCCGGTACGGTTCCGGCACTGATGTTACATTTACCGTCCTTTGAATGTATGTAACTTTCAAGATAAAAGATGATCAAGCCGTTTCAAACCGATCACAATGAAAGATTTGAGATTTTATTAAAGCGTGAAGCAAAGAAAGGTTGGAATTGGTTAGTTCCTCAATTTTCTATGTTAAAGCATAATCTTATGTTTATCCAAAGCCTAAGGTGTACTCAAGACCAAGGCTAAGGAAAACAGAACAAGATTCGACTCCATTTTTCAGACTATGGTTTTATGATGAAAGATTTTCTGAAGCTGTTGTTCTGTTGAAAGAAAACAATCAATGGAGTGTTATTAGATTATCTGATCATGTCTGGCTTGTAAATTGTTCTAAACAGGACATTGATACTCTTAATGAAGCTTTGATTTATTCAAGAGAGGGTTATCATGATGTTGGAGTCAGTTATAAGGATATGGCATTACAATTCCAAACCACTACGAGAATGTGTTTTACTTTGGAATTCACTCATGATGTAATTGGGAAGATGTTAATTATTTGTATGTGGAGTTGATGGCTTTACAAAAAGAGATTGATGAAAGCGATGCAAGGATTGAAGCTGAAAGATTGTCAAAAATTCCAAGATCAATGATTATACGTGTAGTAGATAATGTTTTTGAAGATCAGTCATCGAGTGGGACTCGAATTGAAGAATGAAGACCAAAGATCAAGATTTTGAAGACTTGTAGCAACTATTTAGGGGGAGTTTGTTGGTGGATATTGTAATAGGTTGCTTTTAAGTCTATTTTGGTTAAGTTTAGAAAGGGTTGTGATAGGTTCATGCTAGGTTTGTCTGGCCCACGAACCTATGCATTGTTGGTTAGCTTGTATGAACCTATTGTATTGTTTTGTAAAGGTTCGTCCAGCAAACCTATTAGTTCGTCAGGCAAACCTATGGGTTCGTGTAGGTTTGTCTGGTGTTTGTATATATTTGCAGGTTTGCTGTTTTGACAATAGTTCTAGACAGAATTTGTGATTCTCAGAATATTGTGTGTGTGATAGAACTGTGTGTTCTTTGTTGTGTGCAAGTTGTAATTGATTTCATTATCAATGAGGATGATATTTACAAGCATGATTGTGTTGTCTTTGATTCATATAGGTGTTATCTAGATTCCGCATAGATAAAACTGCTAATAGAATTCAAGTTACACATCCGAAGCTTTCAACAATTAGTATTCATAAACTTACAGGTTTAGATATACATATATAAATTACATTAAGATTAAAATATTAAATAATAATAATAACACAAAACATTATTGGAACTTTTATAAAATTTAATGTTATAAAGAAAATGATTCTTTTAGAGCTCAAGAAGCTATAAACTTAAACACGTATATAAAATTATATATGGTTATGATTAAAATAAAAATAGCATTTATTTTAATAATAAAAATAAATAACAAATGAAAAATTATAAAATTTAATTTATTTGAGATATAAAATTCTAATTAAAATAGAGGGACTAAAAAGGTTCATTTTATAAACCTAGTTTGTGAGTGGGGAAAGTTTAAAACAAAAATAATAATAGTAAGAGAGCACAGGGCATAAAGTTGTAATACACTCAAATAATGCTCCTCCTTTGCCCGTCTACCTTACCGGGTTCCCACAAAACCTGACCCAACTCCCATATGCGCGACCCGGACAGCTCATCGTGGGTTCCTACACACATACAAGTTGATTGAATATGAAATTGGCAACGCTGTGATCGTGGTAATCAAGAACAAACACCAATTAAAGTTTTTAAACACTATAAACTCGTAAATAATTACCTAAAATAAAAAGATGAGCTGTAAACTAGAACCAAGATCGAACAAGTGTAATAATCAAATTAAACAATTTCCGTCCATTTTTTTGACACTTGCGTAACTTTCTGAACACCCAACAAGCTGACACATCCTCTCTAGTCGTGATTCAAGATTAAGAAAATGACCGGGATCTCTACCCTCTCGAACCATACTCATTTGAACACGAACCAAGTAATTCCCAATTCCATTCTACTCGTAATCACATGGAGAACAAAAGCACTATCGCTCCAGGTGCTTACAATCTCCAAATCTAACGAATTTGAATCAAATCAGTTTCTAGGGTTCTTGATAAAAAAGAACCGATTTTAATTTTATTATAAGTATAAATCGGTTGCACTGTTTTGAATGAATTGCGCCCTAGCTCAGCGGTAGGTAATCCTCCTAACCGTATCAAACCCCCGGGTTCAAATCCTCTTGGGCCATGCCAAACCGATTCGTTTTCAATTCTCACTATTTCATCTACATTTTTATAAAAATAAATTTAAAAATTCTAATATTCATTTTCCTACATTTTGTAAAAATTTATTCGGATTCTGGAAAGACTTTATTTTATTTTATTCTTGTAAATCATATTTAATTCATAAAAAAATATTTAAAAATTTTGCTATATATATATATATATATAGGGAATACATAATTTAAAAATCTTTCCTTAGCGTGAGTACTGTGAAAACTATGTAAAAATCATGTAAAAAAAACGTTTTTTTTTGAAAATTTTTTTACAGGTTTGTAGCACTACTTGACACATTTTTATAAAAAAAAATTAAAAAAGCGCCGACCATATATTTTTAAAGAATATATTTTATAAAACCATGTAAAACATAAGTAACTCTTCTCAGATCTGACGAAATTTTTTTTACGTTTTGTTACATGTTTAAATGGTTTTATAAAATATTTTTTTTAAAAATATATGGTCGGCGCTTTTTTGATCTTTTTATAAAATTTGTGCCCAATAGTGTTAAAAACCAGTAAAAAAATTTCAAAAAAAATACGTTTTTTATACATGATTTTTACAGGGTTTTCACGGTTTTCGCACGAAGAAATGATTTTCAAATTATCTATTCCACATATATATATATATATATATAAGTATATATACATATGTATATAGATATAAATTTATAGATGTGTATATATATATATATACATATACATATACATATGTACATATACGGTAAGGAGTGAATAATAACTCACCTTAATTGAGGTAACCCATTAACCCTGACAAAAATCGCTCGAATCGCAAAAAAAAAATTTTCATGGTTTTTTTTTATAAAAAAATAGGGGGACTCCTTTTTTAAGCATTCGCTAATTTACAAGCGTTCAAAAGTTAAACGAAATGTAAGTTTGCATTACACTGCGACACTTAAATATATGTTCGTAGTGTAACGCAAACTTACATTTCGTTAAACTTTTTAACGCTTGTGAATTAGCGAACGCTTAAAAAAGGAGCCCCCCTATTTTTGCATAAAAAAAACCATGAAATTTTTTTTTTGCGATTTGAGCGTTTTTTGACAGGGTTAATGGGTTACCTCAATTAATGAGTATTATTGTATGATCCCTTCCTTGTACATATAAATATGTATATATACATACATACGTACGTGTACGTACATACGTATACGTATGTATGTATAGATACACGTACATATGTATACATATGTATATCTACATATAAATATCTATATATATGTATATAGATACATATCTATATGTATATGTACATATACATATGTATGTATATGTATATATACACATATGTATCTATATATATATACACATATCTATATATATATATACACATATATATATATACACACATATATATATATATACACACATACACACACACACACACACACACACACACACACACACACACACACACATATATATATATACATAGAGGAAGGTTCGTAAGAAAACCAACATATTTTAAGAAAACCAAGAAAACTTAACTTGACCAATCACATAATTTCTTATTTATTTCTTTTTAATCTTTTACAAGGGTTTTTTTGGTAAACTTACAATAATTTATTTTAAGAAACTTTCTTTTGTTATTAACGTCCTGATTTCACTCCCTTTTTTAACTCTTTTATTTATCAATTCCAATGATCATTTTCACTTTTTCAAAACATTCATTAAAAATTGTCAGATCCATTCATATATTTGATCTTCGATTATCATTCATGTATTTTCATTTTCGAGTATTACATACATTATCTTCCTATATTCTTCTTGATAAGTTACTATTATTTTTTTGTTTCAAAAATATATATAGCTAACAGGTATGGAGCAAGACAACATTTATTTCTAGTTTTCGTGCATTTAAACAAAACAAACAAACATACCCAGTTTAATCCCACTTTTAAGTAGGGTCTGGGAGGGGTGAGATGAAAACAAACCTTTCCCCTACCCCAAAAAGAGGTAGAGAGACTGCGTCAGACGAGACCCCTGACTCAATTTTTCGTGCATTTGATTAATGTAAATCGAAAGGTAGGACTCAGTGGGAAGATAAAAACGTCATTTCATATGTATTTTGTTAATAACCTTAATGAATAATGTTTTTTGGAACATTAAATGTGTTAATATATGCTTTTATAATCGTATTCATCAATGTGATATGATTGTATGTATAAAACCGGTTTTGGATCATTTTGTTGTTCGTGTTCATCTTCATATTTCATTTGGTTTCTTTCTTGATATTTAAAAAAAAAGCTTTTATTTAATTGATTACATATATGTAATCAGATATATATGAAACCAAGTGTGTGATTACATATGCGTAATCAGGTATATTTGAAACCAAGGGTATGATTACATATGCGTAATTAGGTATATTTGAAACCAAGCATATGATTACACTTATGTAATCAAGGATAAATGTTACCAGATATAAGATTACATTTATGTAGTCATGTATATAGGAAATCATGTATACGATTACATGTATGTAATCAAGTATATAAATGTAATCATGTATATATAACAGCCAATATATGATTACATATATGTAATCAGAAATTTGGTTGAAAAAATTCTGATTTTTTGAATAAAAAAAATATAGATTGTTTAAATTAATCAATATTTTGAGTGAAAAAATAACTTTTTAAATTTAATATATTTTTATATAATTTAAGAAAGGAGAGAGGAGTGAGAAGATTTATTTTAGGAATTTTATTAAATACAAGAAAGATAATAAATTGTATGACTAATCTACCCTTATAATCATTTAATTAAATCCTTTGATTGCTATATATTTACAATCTTGTCACTTATGATCTCAACCTTTGATTATATTAATCAATGGTAAATAATAGGTTTTCTTAGTTTTCTCAAAAATGAGAGTTTTCTTAGGAACCCTCTCCTATAATATATATATATATATATATATATATATATATATATATATATATATATATATATATATATATAGATATATATATATATATATGGAGATGTTCAATTAAGAACCAATATAATTTAAGAAGTAAAAAACCATTTCTAGCCAGAAGAATGAAGGGTAGAAAGGTAACTTCCCCTATTTTCAAGTAAAATTACTTTTATACACTTCAAAGCTTGTGGTTATAAATGAGGTTCTTTTAGTGTTTTACAATTTGTTGTTTCTTAATAAAATGGATCATATATATATATATATATATATATATATATATATATATATATATATATATAGGGAGGTATTCAATTAAGAACCATTTTTATGTTAGGAACTTGAGAACCACATAATACACTTGTAAATTATGCTTTAAGGTTGGTACATAGAGTGGTTATTTAAAAGGGTAAAATAGTAACTTTTCCTACTTTAAAGGAAAAATTACTTTTATACCCTTTAAAAATGTGGTTCAAAATTAGTTCTTTTGGTTCTTTCATATTTAGTGGTTCTTAATAGAATAAGTCCCTATATATATATATATACGTGTGTGTGTGTGTGTGTCTATATTCAATTTCAAAAAAACACATTCTAAAATATTTTAATACCTATTTAATTAGTACTATTCAAATTCTTAAAGCTTATATTTTAGATTATACATAAAAATATTTTAAAGAGAATATTTTTAAAATTCATGGAAACACACAGATATATATATATATATATATTTAAATTATGATTACTTTTAATATTCAAACTTTACAAAAAAAAAATTTCTTATAGAATTTGAAATTAACATAAGGATTATTTTGAAAAGAAAATAATTTAACATAATCCAAGACGATTTTTATTTAAATAAAAAATAATAAAAGAGTTATTTTGAAACAAATAACTATTTTAAAACAAATAGTTATAACAAATAAATTTTGTGTAATCATTTTACCTCAAAAGTATTAATACAAATGTATAAAATATCTGAAATTAACTATCCTAAATGATTACTTATAAATTCATAGTTTTACAACAATTTTTTATAAAAGAAAATGGATGGAATATTATTAAAACACTATTCTTAGAAATCCAAACACAAATAATAAATGAATAGGAATATTCCATATTCTATATGTTATAAGAATATTATTAAATATCTTTAAAACATTATTCTAGTTTATTCAATTCAAGAAAATTGATAAAATAAAGAAAAAAAGTGTATTTTACATAACACAATTTGAGTTGATATAGAATGAAAACCTTGTTTTCTCCAAAGGTATTGTCGTTTATAAGACTATTGGTACAACCAACCTCAATCGAGTAAATTGAAGAATCCGTCTCGTAAAACCATAAACTTTGAAAAAATTGACATTTGTAATACATTGGAATAGTCTTTGTATACATATGAAGTTTGGTCTAACAAGCTTCAGCCTTTTAGGTCATTACAAATCTGTCACATAATACTCAAACCAATGATCCTTAGCCCAAGTGGTTGAGGGGAGGTACCCTGTGGCTTCAATATTGGGGAGGTCACGGGTTCAAGTCCTGGCAAGGACAAAATACGGGTTCCATGCTAGGCTAGGGGTTTTTTTTCTCACCTATGGTGGGTTTCCTCCTATTGGGTGTGGATATGATCGGGTGGGTCTAAGACCTGTTAGTGATCCAAATTGCCGTTCAAAAAAGCATAATACTCAAACTTGACTGGTATATTAATTGTGATTCCAAAAATTACATTCTTGCAATGGAATCTCATGATTGTAAATATTATTGTATAAACATTGCGAACTATCAAAAATTTTTGTTATATTATGAAACTAAAATTAATATGATAAATAAATATCATAAATCATAAGTATAACAACATAATATTTTGAGGTGTTGTTGTAGCCGTAGGAATGTACATGTTAAGACATCTTTAAACTTTAGATTAAGATGATAATAATTATCACCCATGATAATTTAATGTCTTAGGATTTTATAGTTGTAGCGTCTTAGTATGAAGTTAAATGAAATGAGACATTAAGAAACTTTATATTAAATTGATACGTACATATCATAAATCATAAGTTTATTGTCATTAAGTTCTTAGAGACTTAGTATAGAATGTAGCATTATAAAACTTTTAGTTTAAAATGAAATTTACATATATGATAAATCATAAGAATAATGTCTTAAAGTTCTTTTGTAACACCCTGAATTTTGAATACAAGTTATTTAAACTTACAAGTGGGTATCATATAATTAACCTGTAGGCAGAGAATGAAAAAGGATAACAAGTAAATGGTAGGAAAGATCACGAAGAGGAAGTAACCGAACCCACTTCGTGAACTCAGAGTTCACGAAGAGGGAAGTAAACGAATTTAGGCTTCGTGAACTCAACTTTGGGAACTCTTCTTCGGAAACTTGGCCTACATATAATGGTGCCTTGGGAAACGTGATCACTTTTGGCTGGCATCACTCCCTCCCCCAAAGTACTCGAATTTGGTGAGCTTGACACTTCGTATATGGCTCTAACTTGCTTAAAAAGAGGCAGAAACGCGCAAGTAGCTACAGGAAGGTTCATCAAACACCGGGTAAGGGTTTGTTTCATAAAAGATATGATTTTTAGACAAAAACAAAACTTATGCATAAAGCTCATACCTTTATGCATGAAGTTTGTTCCTTTTTAGTTTCTAGGTGTTGGTAAGACCATTGTGCACCTAGAACAAGCCCCACAATTATTGGATAGTTTTTTGAGGTGTTTTGTGAAAGAAAGTAGGGTATTTGAAGAGTATAAAAAATCAGAGTATCTGAACCCCAAGTTCCTGAACCTGGTTTCATGAACTTTACAGTTTCGTGTAATTAGAGGTTTGTGAGCTTCAATGATTTCGCGTACTTTCAAACTCATGAACTTCATGGATTTTGTGTACCTTGGGGGTTCATGAACTCTAGGTTTTTGAATACTATATTCATTTTGAGAACTTAAGGTTTTTCATATATGGAGGCCATTTAAGTGAGCCATGGGGACTTAGAATAAATTCTAAGTCTAAGAATGAAATTTAATGAGAAGTGACGATGTAGGTTCTTGAATCCTATCCAAGACAAACCAAGTCTAGGAAGCTAAGAGCCACACGATTATCAGGTGATTTCTAGATGCCCTAATTTAAATACTTATGTGCTGCTGTGTTACACATATTTTGGGCTAGCATACATACCGTAATGTTATGACTAAGATGACATGAACCCAGAAGCTAGAAGCCATTATGGTAGACCCAGTTAACGTGCCATTACGACATTTCAGAAAACTGGATTTGAACAAAATGAACTTACAAATATCAAAACTATAAGGGCTAGACTTGTAATTACATCAAAGTATAAATTTTGACCCATGAATGTCAAAATTCGTCTTAAATCAAAGTAAAAACCAAAATTTGATTTTAACACAAGTTAAAAATAAATTAAATCATCAATAACAGTCACATTGATGATTCCTATTATCAATTCAGTGTTAATTACAATCATAAAGCTCGAACTAAACCAAATGATAATCCAAAAGTCGAAACCGAAACCGTTTGAACAAGAATTCATATAATTCGAAGTTAATTAGCCAAATTCAGGCTCCTCAAACCTTAATCAGCACCTAGGGAGTGTTCAGCACACACCAATTTAGATCAAGAAGCTCGGGGAATTGAATGTAACACCCCGACCGATGGCAGAAACGTCAGGATATATGCCACGAGGGATGGGTAGATTGTTCACAAGCTCATGGGCATCTAAAGTATCATCACATATCAATTAATCACAAATAATGTAATTACACAAAAATCATGTTTGACATGTTTTGAATTACATTGATTACTCAAAAGATATAGCTAAATTAACTAAATCCTAATCTTCAATGATTCAGTTAATTGAGCTAAGTCCAAGACCCTATGTGATGAGTCCAAAAGATGTAGAGCTACCCTTCTCTACTTACTTCTCTTCATTTCCTGAAAAATGTAGAAAATCAAGTGTCAACTACGAAGTAGTTGGTGACTAATCATAAGTTTTTCATTCTTCAAAACATTTATAAACATTCATAAAAATTTATAGTTTAAGAAAATTCACATGGAAACCGGCCTGTGAGATAATCCAACTCTGTAAATACACAACCACAAACACAACAATCACATAATCTAAGTAATCAGAAATGATCATCCAAATATATTCAACCAAATCTCAACCAAACACATCAAATCAATAATCAATATTCACCATAATTATCTCAATATAAGTTACTGCAGAGGACCTCAGTCAACTAAATCAACGGCGGAATCATCGCGGACGATCGCAGTCAACTCAACCAACGATATTCCTAATCAGCATAAGTGTCAATACAGTGCACTGCAGAGGACCGCAGTCAACTCAACCAATAGCAGAATCACCGCGGAGGACCGAAGTCAACTCGACAATGATAATCGAGGTATCACCCTTGTGTTATCAAAATTATATTCGTTTTTGGTATACATGTTCCACCCCCGAGTTTAAAAACAAAAATGATTTAAAAGGGGGTTATGAGAACTCACCTGAATGTCTCAGAATTCAGTAATTTGTAAAATGCGCGCTCACGTAAGAGAAATCAATAGAGACTCAACAACATGTGTTTATCATGTGTTTCATTTTCATTAATATATATTTTTTATCATTATTAAGTGTTCATACGTGTTTAACTTGAATATATAAGTGTGCTACTAACTTAGGTTAATTATCTAAGTTATAATGAAACACAATATTACATAAGTTATCATCATTAAAACATATTTTTAAACTTGATAGGTTTAACTACTAAATGATGATTTACCTTTTAAAGCCAATTGCATGATGTTATACATATACATATTTATATTTATTAGAAAGATGATACTTTCTATATGTATACCTACATGCATGTATTACCCATGCTTGCATTCTTCTTTATGGTTTTAAAACATCATTTAGTTTAATCATTATAACTTAAGCTGTTAAAACTTAATTAAGTTTAAAGAAATTATAATGATATTATTTTCTCGAAAGTCAAAGTGATGTAAATCCATTAGTTTATTGATATGTTGTGAAAAAGGTGGCCATCTGATTCCCATTTTTGTATGCATGAATGTAGGTTAACATGCTCATTAAGTTTGTTAGTTTATGTGTGTATAGCCCCACCAATTCTACTCATATTCAGCTCCTAGTGTTAAGACGATCAACAAAACTAACTCCTAGTATCGATGAACCAAACATACAATATCGATGATGGGTTGTGGAGTTAGTATCGATAGCTTCTATGGCTGTCGATAATAACATGTTCGGAGAATTCCAATTTTGACCAAGGACCATCGAAACTAATAAATTCGAAGGTCTTAATATCGATGGCTGGCCAGACTCGGTGGGTCAATATCGAAGCTTAAAATGTCGACAGCCTTGTGTCAATACTGATAGATTCGACCATGGCTAAGTTCGATGATCCTTTCAATCCTGTCGATACTAACCTTTCCAAATCTCCATCGATCTTATCATTTTCAAGAGTCAACATCGACAACCTTGGCAAAACATTAATATCGATAGGTTACCTTCGGAGATTAGTATCGATATGGATCAGATTCAGTAGCCATCCTCCCATCGATATTGGCAATATCGATGGGACCATCTTCCCTAACAGCCATGTTTGACTAAATGTAGTTGTAGGTCTGTCCCATTCTTCAAATTCGCTCACACAAGCTCGTTTAAGGGTTTCAAAGTGTTCAAAGAATTGGTTTACAGGTAAGGTTTTAACCGATTGTTTGCAAGTGAAAAACCAAAAAGTAAAACGACGATCTACCTTCAAAAACTCGACCAAACTCTTGAAATATCCATGGGTTCTTGTTCTCCTTGATTATACGAACGTTTTGAGACAAGAATCACTCGAAATGGTTAAGAAACGAGTGAGAAAAGCTAGAGAGAAGTTAGTGAGAGAAAGTGAATTCGGATGTGGTTTTTTAGTGAGAGAAAGCTTTGTGAAAAATGAGAACGATGAAGTGTTTAACGCTTTTCATAGTCCGGAACGAATACGAATGTTCGGTTACATATATTTCGCGTTAACATTATTAAGTTGCTCGGTTTTCTTGTAATATCTATTTTAAGGTACGAAACGTTTAATAACGTAATTTCGTTTAACAAAATAGTTTTAATTAAATTCGTTTTTACAAAATTTTTATTTATTTTCGTTTAGGGTCGTATTTCCTAATAAATGTTTTTAAATTCTTTTTTTTAATTTAATATCGTTCGATATTATTTCGATTATCTCATCGAAACACGTTACTTACGTACGAATTCGTAAAGATTGTCACCTTTTCGTATCCATTGTTCGTATCGTATCTCGATTCGATTTACGATTTATGGAATATCATTTCAATATATTATTCCTAATAATTATATTCGTGTGAATCGTCACCTACGCGAATACATTAATAAGTTAATATTTCTGAAATAATATTCGTTTTTAACTTATATTCGTATCCTCACCTTCACGTAGTTATTTTAAATAACGCTTTCATTATTTTATTAATTATATCCATGAATTATAATTTTCCCAATCCAAACCCCACTAAATCATATCATCGACACATCCATGATAGACTGTAATAAGTTTATGTATAGGGCATACGTAGGAGTCGGTCGCAATCGATCCAGCCGGCGTCCCACCACCATTTCGATAAACTATGACCATGTGTCCTTGACTATATTTAGTAACCAAACCATTAACCTTTAACAATTCCAAAACCAAAACCTCAGATTCTCCTCACCAAATCCTCAACACTGACATAATCATGATAAACCAAATATAAGCTTATGTATAGGGTATACGTAGAAGTCAGTCGCAACTGCTTCAGCTGTCAGCCCACCACCTCTTCGATAGCCATGATTACACCCTTGCCTATCTTTGGTGATAGAATCCTATACCACTACTATTACCAACAAAATCATATCTCATCGTATGTTCTCAACTGCAATAAACTCTCTGGTTCTGTCTAGTTGTATTCCAACTAGACTTTCCCATGGTTTATGCTCATTAATTTTTTGTTCTCAACAATGTATACCAGTGATAATATCATCAAATAAATCAAAAATTATCAAATTGTCATATCAGATTTTATCAGTACAACTAAATATGTACGAACATACCTGAAATACAGTGATGTTACATCGAATCCGATAAAACAATTTAGCCGAGGACTAGTCACTAGTCGAATATCAATTCGAAATTGTTTCTTGTAAGAATCGATAGCTAGACATCCATGATAGTCTGTCTAAGCGAAATCCTAACATAATGGAACCTGAGAGCAACAAATTGAACGATTTCGAGTTCTAGGGTTCATCGGCCAAGATGAATTAGGGGTTTCAACTTAATCGAATTCCATAATCAAATTAAACAATATCATCAGTCTTGTAATATCTTAATTGACGTAAACAGTAAGCTAATTTCATACAACAACAACGAATTTTATGATTTCGAGTTCTAGGATTCGTTGATATGACCAATTTGTGGCTTTCGATCAAAATGAGATCAATAATCAAATTAGACTACACCTATAGTTTCACAATGTTCTAGGCAATGATAACCCTATGAATTCAACCACTCATTTTTTCGAATATAACCAGAATCGATTACAAGTTTTAAACTGAAAAACGTTTTTGGGATTTCTAAACAAATGACTTTCAAAATTCAATTAATATATATGTACAGATTTGTTTTTACCCAGGGAAGGAAAGCCCTATAAATTCGAAGGCTAACAAACTCGAATTTAGTCAAATAGGATCAAGAAAACGTGATTAGGGTTCGAGTCTATTCTAGACCAGGTTATACCACTTAAAACAAACCAATATTCAAATTAATTTCACTCAAAGGGTCAACTTGTCCTTGGGAACAAAAACTCTATGGTTCAAGGATCAATCGGGGTCGAATTAGGGTTCAATTTGGATCAATTCGGTTTGGTTGGGAGAACAATGGGAACCAGGTTCCTTAAAGGTTAAAACTATTAACGGAGACCTAAGGCGAAACCCTAATGGGCTGATATGGTTTGAGCGTTTGTGTGTCGTTCGGGAGATCGTGGGTTCGAGCCGCGCCTCTGCCATTTTTTATTAAAACCAAATTTTACATTTTTAATCATAACTTGTTCATTCTAATTCTGTTTTAACCCGTTTCAGTTTCGTTCGAATCGAAATGGAACCCTGAGCGAAATAAAAATATTAAATTTAATATTTTGGACATAAACACGATCGCGTATATATACGAGTATATATTTATAATTGTATATATAGGCATACGATTTAAATAAAGTAAAATAAATTCACACGTACCTTTATATGAATGTTTTGAACATTCGAAAGATACGTGGGTTGGCACGTATCTGAATACAAACACGATTGACATTCAAATAACATAGTGTTATTGTAATAACACATATTTCTCGTAGATGGTTGTCTACGCGAATGCACGGACATTGAACTTTCAGTTCGTGTTACCAGGTGCTTACACGATCCCTTTTATCTTTTGTCCCTTTGGGGGAGAAAACATTTGAAAACAAATACTTTTAGATACGTATTTCATTTGCATGAGTTAGCTATGTTCTAAGAGTGTGAGCATAACACTATAAGTCCTTGCATATTGAACCGTTTAGTTTGCTTTAATGCAAAGCGTGATAATTGAAGATATATCTATAGGGTTTGACAAACCTCACTTGGTAGAAGGTAGGTCTATGCGAGTGGTTAGCTGACCAAATAAAACATTACTATTGTTTGTGTTAAACAATAGTGGAAAGGCAAATAGGAGCTAACAGTCAGCTTCGGTGTCGATCACTCATAGAAATAGTATACATGGCTAGCTATCATTGACTATGCAATTTGTGAATTATGTGATCTGCAATCTTTATTTACAAATAGTTTGTGCAAATATTTTATGGTCAATTATGAAAACCTGTGTACACGCCAACTTTGTGTTGACGATGCTTACATGTTTTCCCAGGATGCTAAGACACAAGCACAAGCAAGCAGGGACTAGAATGATCGAGTCTCATGCATCATTATGTTTAGTTACTAGAAAGGATTGAATAAAAAAACATTGTAATTTATGTTTTTGCAATTGTTATTTTCTTGTTACAGATTTTACAACGTTTTCGCAAACGTTTTATTTTGACTAATAATGAATATGACTGAATTGTGTTTAAAAAGCATATAGAGGTCTTTTCTTTATGTCCAATGACTAAGACCCTGGTATGTAATGCCCTATCCAGTATGATTCCATCAGTGGGAAAATAAGGGTGTGACAGATTGGTATCAGAGCCATTGGTAATAGCAAACTAGGTTTGCATTGGTTGACTTAGACTATAACTGTTGGACAATAGACACAATTTCCTACACAATTCTTTTTGCGTAGAATTTATACATGATATTATGTAACATATATAGAATCACCACCCACACCTACTCGTGACGAGGTATAGCAAATTGTATTATCACCGTAGTCTAAGTAGAGACGAGATGAGCTAATGGATGACACGATCCACAATGATGACGATGTACACATACGACAGAGGATGAACAATCAGTACTAGTAGTGGTTCTCCAGCTTTATCCGCAGTTGGATGCGTGAGGAGCGAGTACCTCCGCCACCTACTCTTGACACTTACTCTAGCAGTTGGACATTACCTACTCTAGGATACCCACCGGAGCAAGCATTCGCAGCCTTTGTTGCACTTATGGATCGAGAGATTCGCAACTTGCGAGAGGCAGCTGGTGAGATCATGAGATTGTTAGAGGGGAACAATTGGTTGATGAAGAAGTGGAACGGTCTCGCATAAGACTTGAGACAAACTGACGAGGGGCACAATAACTTAGTCAATATTTTTGGGAAGTTGCAAGAAATTGTGGCTGAACTCCCTTCACGATTGGAGAATGCTGAGATAAAGGTCGTTGCAGCTAAGGTAGTAGTCTAGGAGGCTATTGCAAGAGCTGAAGCAGTTGAGTCACTGTAGCTAGAGATATAGATGAGGAAACCTTAATAGTCATTGTTAGCCACTTAGAGAACGATCACGGTGCAGGTGGTGGTCTGGCAGAGCATGAGGACTCATCATCCACCGTTGCGGCATCAAACAGCGGGATATAATCATTTTCTATTTACCTTGCATTTACTAAACTTATATGAGTGGGTTGTACTCATAAAACTGAATTTCATGTTTTATCGTTTTTCTTATCTTTGAGGAATATTTGTAGAACTGTTTCACTATATTATCTAAGAATCTTTAACTTTAGTATTTATAGTTGTGTATGTTATGGTTACTTTACTCATGAATGGTGATATGATGGATGTAATCTCATTATGTATATTTGTGAATATGAAGATCATGCCTGAAGGCAACATTAACATGATCTTAGCAGTACTTGACACACTCATCAACAATTGTAATGCTGAAGCAATTACAACTTACGCTCAGACTCATTAGTTAGGACCATAAGGCCTAACAAGGGGACTATTAAATCAAACAGTGTGCGCGATCAAAACATTCCTTGACTGCAAACCGCATAATTTCAAAGGATTGGAAGGAGCCATCGGACTTCTCCGATGGATTGAAAATTTGGAATCAGTGTTTGCAATGTGTAACTGTCTAGAGGAAAACAATGTCAAGTATGCTACTGGTACATTGGAAGGTCCAGTACTGACATGGTGGAACCCCATTATACAGCCACTAGGTCTGGGTGTGGACAATGCACTCATTTGGGATGGATTCAAGGTACTATTGCAGGAAGAGTATTCTTCTTAAAACTAAGTGCAAAAACTTGAGGATGAATACTGGCACCTCATGATGGAAGGTTTCGATATTGAGGAATATACCACTGGATCCCATGAGTTAGCAAGGCTTTTGCCTCATATGGCAACACCACCTAGTAAGTGGATCGAAAGGTACACTGGAGGGATGGTTCATCAAATTCAAGAACTAGTTACATCTGCTAATCCCATCACTATTCAATAGACTGTTCGCATGGCACACTAAAGCTTAAGTGGGGGACCACAAAAGAAAACGGGATAGTTGTATTTCTAAAAAATCCACTCAACAGTCATTTCAACAGAATCGTAAGCATGAATCAGCCAAAACTTATCATAATTCAAACCATAACCAACAGTCATAGGGAGGGTATAGTAGAAAGCACCAAAATTCAAAAAATGCGGATTCCATCAACTCGGGAATCAATGTGACAAGTACCAATGACAACGGCGCGGGAAGATGAGTCATGCAGCTAAAGACTATCAGAGAGAGTTACAAGCAAACCCCACCAACCAGAATAACACATAGAAAGGCTATTATGATTGTGGTAAACCTGGTCATTTAAAAAAGGATTGCCCTCAACTTAAGAAGGGAGGGAACAACGACACAGCTACAGATGGCAACGTCACTACCATCAATAACAACACGAACAGTGCCAAGGGCAGGGCTTTTGTGATTGGCGGGTGTCAAGCACGGGAGGATCCTAACACTGTCACCGGTACATTCCTCTTGAATAATCACTTTGCCTTTATGCTATTTGATACCGGTGTTGATAGGAGTTTTCTATCTAATAAGTTTTGTGGATTGTTGAATGTTAATTCTACCGCCCTAGAAAACCCGTACACTATAGAACTAGCTGATGGCAAGTTAGTTGTAGTAGAACATATTCTCAAAGGATGTGTTCTTGATATGATGGGTTAGACACTTGACTTCAACCTTATGCCTATTGTGTTGGGCAGTTTCGATGTAGTCATTGGCATGGACTGGTTGTCGAAACACCATACTGAAATAATATGTAATGACAAAATTGTTCGTATTCCTCTTCCACATGGAGATACTCTATAAGTACAAGGAGAAAAGAGCAATACACCCTTCCATAGCATCAGGTAACCATACCTTGAACTCCATAATATTTTTGATTTGGAATGTTGATTACATCCAAATTTAGAGGCTGAAGCTCATAATTGGTTGAAGATCACTAGACCCCTTCGTATGATCTCACTAAGCGGAACTCCAGGTTGGGAAGTTACTCGAGATGGGCTGTATTAGTAACAAGTAAATCCTTTGTGTGATATCCTGCCTGGGGAGTACGTTTGCAAGAATGGTGAATTCTTCAGAAAAAATTCTATCAGGAACTATTCAAGATATGCGTCTCATCTCTTGTATAAAGGCACACAAATTTTTGCGAAAAGGTCATACAGTAGTTATACCACTTATAACTAAAAAACCGATAGCAGAGAAGAAGATCGAGGACATGCAGTAGAGCGTGATTTTCCTGAAGTATTTTTCGGAAGATCTACCAGGATTACCCCTACTAGGCAAGTGCAATTCCGAATCGACCTCACATCGGATGCAACACCGATTGCAAGGGCGCCTTATCGACTTGCACCATCTGAAATTCATGAATTATCCACACAACTTCAAGATTTGTTGGATAAAGGTTTTATACGATCTAGTTTTTCAACTTGGGGAACCCCAGTTTTGTTTGTAAAGATATCGGATAGGACTTTCCACATGTGCATTGATTACCGGTAACTCAAAAAAGTTCCTATCAAAAACATGTACCATTACCTCAAATTGACGATTTGTTCGATCAGTTACAACATTTGAGTTACTACTTGAAGATTGATCTTAGATCTGGTTACAACCAACTTATGGTCCAAGAGGCATCTATTCAAAAGACAGTTTTTAGAGCACGTTATAGCCATTATGAATTCCTGGTCATGCCATTTGGATTGACTAATGCCCCAACAATATTCATGGATCTCATGAATCGATTCTGCAAACCCTATCTCGATAAATTTGTCATTGTTTTCATTGATGACATCCTCATCTATTCCGAAACTTAAAAGTTCCATGCCGAGCATCTCCGACTGATGTTAGAATCGCTTAAACAAGAGCAACGATATGCCAAGTTCTATAAATGTGACTTCTGGATACGGGAAGTTCAATTTTTAGGGCATGTAGTCAATGAAAAGGGTATACAAGTTGATCCAGCTAAGATAGAGGCGATTAAGAATTTGGAAGCACCCAAGACCCCTATCGAGGTACGGAAATTCCTGGGTTTGGCGGGTGATTATTGACGATTTATCAAAGGGTTCTCAAAAATTGGTCAACCACTTACAACCCATACTCACATAGGAACAAAGTATGACCGGGCGGGTAAATAGGAAGCTGCGTTCCAACTACTAAAACAAAAACTATGTAGTGCACTAATTCTATCCTTACCAAAAGTAACTGAAGATTTTATGGTGTATTGTGATGCATCTGCTCAAGGCTTAGGATGCGTGTTAGTGAAACACGATAAAGTGATTGCCTATGATTCATGACAACATAGGTCTCACGAAAAGAATTATACTATTCATGACTTGGAGTTAGGAGCAGTAGTATTTGCTTTGAAAATTTGGAGGCACTATATATATGGAACCAGGTGCACCATTTACACTGATCATAAGAGCTTAAAATGAGACAACTATGATGGGTTGAATTGTTAAATGATTATGAATGAGCAATCAAATACCACCCAGGGAAAGCTAACGTGGTAGTTGATGCTCTAAGAAGAAAAGTGACTGCATAAATAAGACTGGTTCGGGCACTTCAATTAACAATACATGCCGAGTTTCCTGATAAGGTACATAGTGCTCAACTTGAAGCTTTAGATAAGGAAAACCTGGAACAGTTTTCCTTACGAGGAATGGAAAAACAATTTGATGTGATGGCAGATGGAACTCATTGTTTCATGAAATGATTATGGACACCTTTGCATGGGGGTCTGAGGGAACTAGTGATGGATGAACTACACAAATCTAGATATTCAATCCATCCTGGGTCACACAAAATGTATCATGACCTGAAGGTACTTTATTGGTGGCCTAACATGAAAGCTAACATTGTTAGGTATGTTAGCAAATGTTTGACTTGTTCCAAGGTTAAAGTAGAATATAAAAAACCATCTAGTTTACTGCAACAACCAGAAATACCTATCTGGAAATGGGAACAAATTTCAATGGATTTTATTAATAAGTTACCCCGTACAGCAAGTGGATGTGATACCATATGGGTAATTGTAGATCATTTAACAAAATCTACACATTTCCTAGCTATTAAGGAAATCAACAAAATGGAGAAATTAACTAGCATTTTCATAAAGGAAGTGGTATTGCGACATGGCGTGCCAATATACATTATATCAGACCGAGATGCCCGATTTACTTTAAACTTTTGGAAATCTCTTCATAAATCCCTAGGAACTCGATTAGACATTAGTACCGCATACCATCCGTAGACTGAAGATCATAGTGAATGTACAATACAAACACTCGAGGATATGTTAAAAGCTTGTGCAATTGATTTTGGGGACAGTTGGGAAACTTATCTCCCACTAGTAGAATTTTCCAGCAACAACAGTTACCACACAAGCATCAAGGCATCACCTTTTGAGGCCTTATACAGCTGTAAATGACATTCACCAGTCTGCTGGGCTGAAATTGGTGATAGTCAATTAAAGGGACCCAAACTAGTCAATGAAACGATGAAAAATATTGTACAAATCCGTAACCGTATGGCAACGGCTTGGGTAAAAAAAAAAGTTACACTGACAAACGGCGAAAACCATTAGAATTTCAAGTAGGAGATCGAGTTCTTCTGAAGGGATCACCATGGAAAGGTGTAATACGATTCGGAAAAGAAGGAAAACTTAGCCCACATTACGTAGGACCTTTTGAGATTCTAAAAAGGATTGGTCTGGTAGCTTATCAACTCAATTTACCAGACGAACTCAACGGCGTTCATATTGTCTTTCATGTTTCAAATTTGAAGAAGTGTCTTTCCGATGAGACATTAATTGTACCACTTGAAGAAAAACAAGTGGACGAAGTGTTATGGTTCATTGAGGAACTAGTATAAATCATGGACCAAGAGGTCAAACAACTCAAACATAGCAAAAATCCAATTGTCAAGGTCCGTTGGAATTCGAAACGTGGACCTTAATTCACATGGGAGCGAGAGGATCAAATGATGATCAAGTATCCCAACTTATTCATAACGACAGCTGCAAGAACTTGGAATGTAGGTTAAATTTCGGGACAAATTTCCTTCAACAAGGTGATGATGTGATACCCCACACTACAACACTTTGAGATTTCAAATCGTGAGTACAAACATCCTTATACCTTGGGTATTATTACAAACATTTGCTCTGATCACAATCATAACATATTCCAAGCACATACACTTGCGGGTCACATTACATGGAGGTACAATAACAAAGATTCTAGTATCAACAATCAATCGGCTTGAATATTTAGCTCACGATTAGCAGGTTTTCGATCCCAACAATTGGTATCATAGCCTTGTTATTCAGATTTTGGTTTAGCCATCAAATCTAAAACAAATCTTACATTGATATTCGATTGTTTAGATTCTCTCTTCTTAAAATATTCTTCTTCTATTATTTACTTTGCCAATAGAGTCTGATTTTTAAATCAAAATTTTATTCAAAATCATTCTGCTGAACAAACCTGAGAAATCACTTCTCTTTTTAGTTGCTCTAGTAGTTTATAACTGAAATATGGAGAAAAAATTTACTCTTGACCTTCATAACACTGGATTTGCTACTAAACCACCTATACTGGTTCATCACTAGTGCAATATATGGCAAAGGAGGATGATCCACTTCTTATCCAACAACCACACTAGTTGTTGGAGATCTGTTATGTTCGGACCCCATAAACCTATGGTTTCGGATATAAAAACAGAAAAACTTGTCCATAAAGACCATTAGAATGACACCAAGGATGAATTTAAGAAGCTTGAGCTTGATGCCAAAGCTCATGCCCAAATTGTAACATCCTAGGCAATCGCACATCAGCCGTGAACAGGAGAGATTATTGTATCATAAGTAACGATCCGTCTCTTACATCACCAACGCATTTTCGGTTTAGCTGGCTATGGGGCATATGAAAAATCCACATTTGAGCATGCTCGGATTGTAGCAACCCTATGATGGGTGATCTCCATGGGAAGTTTTCACCCGAGTAAGGAAAGACAAAACCATGAGTTTCGAGTGGGCAAAGCGCCGAATCTAAAAACCACCGCCTTTGCATCCAAACACTTCACGGCGGCTATGGTGGTAGACGGGGCCGGATGTTACAGAACGGTATCAGAGACACAACTGTTCTGCACGAGATGGTGGGGCAAACCTCATCAAGGACAATGAGTCTCTATGGGGGGTGTATGTAACAACATCCTAGGAAATCCCACATCGGCCGTGAATAGGAGAGATTCATGTCTCTTAAGTAACGATCTGCTTGTTACATCATCAACGCGTTTTCGTCTTAGCTGGATGTGGGCATATGAAAACTCTACAATTAAGCGTGCTCAGGTTGCAACAATCCAGGGATGGGTGACCTCCCTGGGAAGTTTTCACCCAGGCAACGAAAGGCAAAACCTTGAGCTCCGAGTCGGCAAAGAGGACAATATTGGTGGTAGACAAGGCCGGATGTTACACAAGTTGCTATGGCATTACCAAATAAGATCTACTCTGGTCTTCTATGCTATGAGTCTGCTTAGGATCTCTGAGATACACTCAAAGAGTAATTTAGGGGCACTCTTGATGTTGTAGACAATAGAAGGGAGATATTGGCTCAACAATTCGAAACCTTCTCCCCACTCATCAGTGAGTCACTGACTCAACAATTTGGGCGATTCACTTTCTTCTAAGTGAGCTCAAATTTGCAGGACATGAATATCCTAAGATATCTGTCCTTAATTGTTTTCTTCATTCTCTTCCTGATAAGTGGGAGACTTATTCGATTGTAATAAGATCTTCACCTGATTTTGGGTCACTCTCTCACCCAACTCCATATGAAACTTCTCACTTTTGAGAGCGAGATATACCAGAAAAGAAAATTAATAAAGTCTGGAAAGACTAATGATGATTATGTTCTTGGTAATACTATTCTTCTGAGCAATGAATCTAACTATAATTCTCCTTATCAGAGTTATCATGAGCATATAGACATCACATGTAGCGTCTCAACACTTATTGCTGGAAATGATGACCCCATATCGGCTCCTAATAATCATTGTTTCAACATGGATGATCTGCACCATATCCCTAGTGATGATCTAAAGGAAATTAATATTCTGAACCAGCTTGCCTTTCTAAGCCTCAGGGAAAATACGTTTCATAAAAGAACATGCTATTAAATTCCCTGGAATTCTTAGGAAAACATAGATTGGACTAGATAAGGTAAAGCTTCAATGCTATAAGTGTCACTAATATGGACACTTTTCTAGAGAATACAGAAATGCACCTGCAAGTCACAACACTCCTTATGTGACTTTCCATTCCTCTCCTAAATCTTCTTCTAACTCTTCTTATAACTTTAATAAGCACGCTCAACATCATGCTATAGCTCATATTGTACAGACCTCTTCTTAATTGGCTACTCAATATGTACAATCTATTAATGGCAGTTTGTGTCAGCTAATGTTTCTTCTCCTTCATATATGATTATGGCTCCTTCTCCTCCTTAAATAATGACTCCACGTCAATCACAAAATGTCAATCAATCGAGTCAACCAACCCTATGCTCTCAAGGGCATGTAGATTGCAGCAGTCTGCTCTCTGTGTGAATGAGACATCCATAGACTTTGTTTTATGGCTATTGATCAATCTACTGATGCAGAATCATTTTCACCTGCTGATTCTCAACCCTCTTCTTCTAAACATGTTGAACCTTAATCACCTTCTGTACAGTCTGCTGATTCTCAATCTATTCCTTGTCAAGCTACTAATTCTCAATCTATATTATCTACTAATTCATTTGCTACTCAGGTTTCCTCTGCTATTCTCAATAAACTGTGTTTTCGATCTTGTATAGAAGCATTTGCTAACATCAAGAAGGAAAATGTTCTATTACAAGCTCAGGGACTGGAACTTGAACAACAACAAATAAAGAATAATACAGATTTTAAGAAATTGATGAAAGACAAAAATAATCAGATTTTTGTTTTGAAAACTCAAAAATCAGATTTACAAGCTCAATTTGACTTGTTGCAAGACAAATATGCAGCTTGCAAATCTGAATTGTCTAAAACAAAAGTTCGCTGTGGCAAATGGATTGAATCTCGTAAAGGATTTGAATTGCTTCTCAATAAGCAAATTCATAGCAAAGCCAAATTCGGTGTTCGGTATAATTATACAAATCCCCCTGATGATTATACTCCAATTGACTTAAAGAAGGAAGCTACTCAAGCTGAAATAACTTCACCAACTTTTCATCCTGAAGTTATCTCACATAACATCAATCAATCTCCTATTCTATAACTAGCTAGAATAGCCAACTTACAAACATTTTTGTTGAAGCCTCTTCTTCCTTAAAATTAATGAACTTCGTTTGTGATTTTACCTCAAGTTCATCAAAACCAAATTTTGATACTGCGATTACTAGTAGATCCAACAAGAGTTTTAATTCAAAAGTGTCTTAAATAAAATTTGTGTCAACTTCAGATACAGCTTTACTCAAATCAGTTGAAAGTTCATCAGAAGAAGCAAATGCAAAAGCATCTTCTGAAATAATGAATCTTCTTCTGTCAATGAGTGATTCTTCTTCTCTCAATAATGCAAAGAATATTGTGATGTAAATAAAGTTACATCACAAGAAAAACATATTCCTTCAAGAGTATAGTACCCGTCATATTATCCTCACCTTTCCTATCCAGCCATGAAAACAAATAAACCATTCCTTCCAAACTATTCTTCATTAGCACCTGCATGCACGAATTGTTTCAAGTATAACCATTCAATTGAGGAATGTTAAAGCACCACTTGAAAAACTTAGAAATAAAAAAAAAAGATGAAAAAAATTCAAGATCAAAAGAGCCATTTTCTAACAAGATGAAAAAGGCCAAGAAACTAAATAATGCAAAGGTTACTCCTTCTAACAAACCCATGTAGTATCCTTTCTTTTATAGCCCTCATCCTCTTGCACCCAATCCTCGACCAACAACTATTGGAATTTCATTAGTTAATGCTGACACACCTCCTACAACCTCACAAATTGATGTATTATGTCAAAATCAATAACAGTTGATCATGATGATGCAAGAATTGATGGAAATTGTGAATAAAAAATAACCATTGATTCAAAAAAAATTTCCATGGTTTATCTTAACCACGGCTAGCCTTGTCATATCAGTAGTTAATAATCTCCATTACATTTCGTTGTTCTTTTACTTTGCTGTTTTACTCTTTTAACCTTCTGTGCTTTTGACCTAATTTGTTTATCTGCTATTCTATTTATAACCGTCACTCTTCTATACTTCTGCTCTTACGCTGAAAACCGCTAAGACTATCTGTGCTTTTTCTCACAAATTAAACTCTAGAAGTTCTTTGAAATCATTTTTAACTACAATGGCAGTCTCATCTCTGCAACTTAAAACCATTCACAATATCATTTCATACCTAACCAGGTGTCCTGATTATTCTCATTACGATGAGGTAATCGATCTTATCAAAACATCCTTTCTTCACACTACTATCACGATAAATCCTTCCATCTCTGTCTCTACTCTTGATCGTTCTGGGCAAGTTCCTCACTTATTTGTGAGAATAAAGCTATCGTTAGCATCATTTTGGTGATTTTTGAACAACAATTAACTATTTCGCCTGCACTTCTTTCTTCTGTTCTCAACATGGAAGACACTGATGCTCCTAAAACATTCCCTGTAAGTCTTCTTCATGCTAAATTTCTTCAATGTGACTTCCAAGGATGCCTCAAAAACAGAATCCCGTACAAAACTTACCTTTATTCCAAAAACAAATATCTTTGCCACAATATCCTTCAATGTCTCTCTAAAGACCACCAGTTGGGGAGAGATGCCTTATGACATGGTATATCTCATGTACTCTCTTCTTACAGACAATAACATATGTCTCTCTAAGATCATATTTGATCATTTGGTGCATCATCAAAAGTGTCACACCCCAAGCCGGCGGGATGGATCGACTTTCCCGCTGGGCGGAAGGTTCTTGGGGCGCGATATCGTGAGTGATAATCGTGATGATCATATTGTTTACATAGCATTAATGTTAAGAATAACTAAAGCACAATAAGCATTAAAATAGGATTACAAAGTTAAATTACAATATCAATGTTTGGTAATTTAACCTGGTAAATATATCAAAAGAATCAAAGGTTTTCTATCTTGTAACTGTACAAGACATCCAAAAGTGATTCGTATCCATAACAAAAGATGTGCTTCCAAAAGTCAACTAGGTTCATTATCGGGGTAGCCTAGTATGCAATCCAAAAGCCTTAGCCCATTCATGTGCATCACCTGAGAAACATGTAAGAGAACAAAGTCAACACAATGGTTGGTGAGTTCATATAATTTATAAGTTTAAAATAGCTTTAGCAAACCTCTTTCGGTAAAACCTTAATCTCATTAACATCAACTGTATCATCCAGCTCGGTACACTTATATATAGGACATACCCCTGAGTCGAGCCAACAACTCGCTCAGATGCCATCCCACCACATACTAAGCCACATAGGACAGTGCTGCTAATGATAATTAAGTATTTTACCTACCATTCAATCCAGTCTCCATCATAGCTTTAGTATACTATTTCAAAGTTTACAAGTTTATAGCATTCATGTGTATTAGCTTTAGAGTAAGTTATACAGGCATCATTGTTTCACACACCATAGTTTAGCATTCACCAATCTCATGCGTGGGTACAAGCTCTGCTCTTGCAGTGTTTAGCAATTATGTAGCCAACGGCTAGATACAAGCTCTGCTCTAGCAGTGTTTCGCCATTACGTATCTCATGAACCGGTTCAAGCTTAGTATCCGAATAGTTTAGCAATTATGTGTCTCCTATATAAAGATACAAGCTCTGCTCTAGCAGTGTTTATCAATTATGTATCTTATACATAGACACAAGCCATGTATACACAAACAGTTCAACATTTACATATGTCATATAAGCAGACACAAGCCTTGCTCTAGCAATGTTTGGCAATTACATGTCTCTTATATAGATAACAGCTTAGCATCGTCATAGTTTAGCTTCCACGTATCTCAATGCGGGTACAAGCTCTGCTCTAGCAGTGTTTAGCAATTACGTAGTCCATGATTAGATACAAGCTTAGCATTTCGCACACAATCATAGCTTTGAGCATATAGTTTCAAGCATTAGCATATATAGTGAGCACATAATCCATGATATTAACATCGTGTATACAGTTTAAGCATAGAGTTTATAGCATAAGTCTTGAGCATATAGTCTGAGCATTGAGTTTATAGCATGAGCATCAAGCCTCTAGTTTAAGATTCAAGTTTATAGCCTAAGCATCGAGCATATAGTCTGAGCATAAAGTTTGTAGCATAATCACCAAGCATATAGTTTATGTCTTAGTCTTTAGCTTCCCAAATAAGAGTTTCAAGCACAAGCGTTTGTATAAGCATCATGAGTATGTTTAAAATCATTAAGTAAACATTTCAATATTTTCTTAAAATGTATAACATGATTCTCAGTCCCGAAGGAAAAAAAAATTTGTTTGAAAAGGGACAAATGAACTCACCTTGTGTTTGTAGTGGTTGACTAAGTAAAACAAGAATGCACGCGCTTGTTGTTGTACTTGTTATTGTTTTCACGATCCTGTATTGATTTCACATTGTTCGTAGTTTATAAGTATAGGTTGTTAGTATTTGTGTGCGTGTATGTGTTAGCCTTAAAGTTGGCTAACACTTGTGAGTCACGGTCATCATTCGGCCCCCATTTAGTTGCTATAGACTCGATAAAAAAATCACCCCACTAGGTTTAGATTAAGTCACTTTGTTATTTATTTTATGCTTCATTTGAATCTCAATCTTGATAAAAGAATTCCAAGTGTAAAACTTAGATTTTAACTTGAGTGTTATTACTCTTTAACATATTGTAGCCTATCTTATGTTTATTGAAACTTAAACTTTGTGGGCCGAATGGTTGATATTTGGCCTAATAACTTGCATGGCCATCTTAGTGGTGTTGGACCAAGTAGTTGGGCCGAATTAAGAACTCCTTGGTCGTTTAAGGCTACATGTGGGCCAAGTGAGTGGGTTGGGCCGATTAACACCCATGGATCGAAAAGGGTGACATGGGCCGACTAGTTGGGCCGAAAGGAAATTACTTAATTAAATTGATAGTACTTGGGCCGAATTAATATAGTGGGCCTCAGTAAAGTGAATGGGTCTAATATGTGTGGCTGACTAGGATGACCTGGGCCGGTTATGACTCATGGGCCTGTTGACATTTCTTGGGCTGTTCCACGCACTATGGGCCGAATCACACAGATCCAACCTAATCACTTGAGTTATACTTAAGTTGGGCCGAAGGATTTGAGCTCTAGTTAAGATGATTCGGACCCACCCATGTTGCAACAGCTTGAAAGCTGGCCAGCGAACCTTCCATCGACCGCTCCTATGGGTTCGTTCATCATGAGAGGTTTGTAAGGTGCAGGGTTTGTGGATGTCCCATAGGTTTGGCCAAGGTTGCATCTGCATGAAGAGAAGGTTCGACAAAGGCACTAAGGTTCGGGGGATGTGGCTGACCGCAGGTGCGCCATAAGGTTCATGCCTGGTCCGACAGGTTCGGCACTGATGCTGGGTTCGGCTAGGGTTCGTGGCTGCCTCAAGATGGGTTCGGTGGTCCGAGGTTCGTGGCCCTACAACTAGAAAGGTTCGGTGGTTGATGGTGGTTCGCTGCAACTAGGAAGGTTCGTGCATGGTTCGTGAAACTCCAAGGGTTCGGCCACCCTCCTTCCTCATCAGGCCGAGGTTCGGCCAACCTGGTTCCTTCACGAACCTGAACCTGCGATCTCATCATCTCCATCAAACTCGGGCCCTGGTCTGGTTATTCCCACGATTTTGCTACGTGTAGATGGGTTCTCGCAAGTTTAAGTGTGTGTAGTAGGGTTTTAAACCAGTGGGTGTTGTGACACCCGGCAATTTCAGGTAAATTGCGACTCTTACATTCTTTACATTTCACGATCATACTTTTTGCATTTCATTTAATTATGTTTGATTAGATGAGTTGAACACAAACTACTGCGAAACGATAGTTCGTGGAGCTATCGAATCGTACATTGCACATTGGTTTTGGAAACCAAGTGTGGCAAACACAACACTAACGCAAAACAATAATTCGGGGAATTATTGAATTGTGCATCACACGTTGATTAGGATTAATCAAGCGTGCAAACACTTCGTAAGACATGATCACAAACGATCACCGATAATTCGAGGAATTATCGAAACATACACGAGTCTCACGAACGTTGGTGAACGTCAAACACATTGTGTAGCACAACACTCGAAACTTCACGAAAAACTCACACATTGAACTTGGAAGTTCAAACGAGACCAAATGTTGCTCAGACGATGTTCTACAGTCGAGAAACGGACAAGAAACGGGCCCAGAACAACAAAATAGGCTTAGTGGGCCTAACTTTTGGGCCAGGCGCTACGCCTGACCCGGAGCCCTGGCGATGGGCGATGCGCGCGAGGAAGAAAGGAGGTCGCCGGTGGAAAAACTCCTGCGCGGTACGCCTGGCCTCAGCGAGCCACGATAGGCGTTACGCCTGACAGTAAAAATCGCTAAAAATCTCTTAAAAGCCACAACAATGATGCCTAACCTACTAACACTCATTTTTCTCGAACCCACACGCAAATACTCGGCCACTCTTCTTCCCAAACGACTGAAACACTCTGATTAGACCTCTTGGAAGCCATTGAAGGTCCTTGAAGCTCAAAGTTGAAGAGGATTGAAGCTTGGAGGCCATACTTGGAGCTTGAAACCACCACCATCATCTCGAACCTGCACCATTCGAAGTTCCAGGAGCGTTGGGGGCTGTTCTTGTCATCATCTCAACAATCTTGAAACTTTAGAAGTTAGTTCTTACATCTCTCATGGCTAAAATGCCCATTCCTCACTTCTACACTCACATGCATTGGGTAAAACCCACATGCAAGCTCATAGAATGCACATGCACGAACTTTGAATCTGGGTTTGTTGATTTAGATGTGTTTCTTGATGATCTATGATGTTTAGATTGAGATTTGTGAAGATCCATGATGATGTGTATGTGTAAATCTCATGATTTGTTCATAAAGTATTGAAAAGATGCCATGCATGTATGATCTAAGGCATTCTAGATGATTTTTTGATGTTGGGATGATCCTTGATAGTGTATAAGTGTTCTTGCAAGATTAGATGATGATCTTAATGATTAAAAACATGACACAGGAGCTTACGCTTACATTTGTTCACCTCGCTAAGGTGAGTTCACGGCCCCTTTTTACATTTCCTACCTTTGGGAGAGAAAACATTGCATACAACTGTTTTTGAACAACTTACACACTTTTGGTTATTTTTGTACATGCTAATATCGTATATGCATATGTGTGGAATTCATCCACAAAACTGATAAGTCCTCATTAAACACATCTCGAACCGTTAATAGCGCGTTGCGCTCAGCGTGGTAATTATGAATAGTACTATTTGGGCCTGACAAGCCCCACTGTTGTGAGCCGTATGGCCACCCCGACTAGAGGTCGGAACAGTGCATAATTGACCAAACAACATTTGCCATATCTTGGATGGATATGGCGGGAGGCAGCATGTTAGTTTCGGTTGCGAACCCGCATATGGTATAACTCATATTGACTAGCTATCAATGGATATTGCATTGTATTGAAAAATAGACCTGCTAAACATTTACTTTAAACATTTGATGTTTACTGCTGATTACAAACTGTGCTCTCACCAACCTTTGTGTTGACCTTTTACTCGCATGTTTTCTCAGGTAACTAAGGTACGTGCACAAGGATTAGGATGCTAGGCGAAGTCCCATGCATTGGCTCTAGTGTCTTAGGGCGTTTTGAGAAACATTTATCATTTGATATGTTATGTAATATTAAACATCTTTAATCGCTTCCGCAAACATTAAACTTATGTTGTTTTGAAAACTTTTAATTATCGCTTCCGCAACTTATGAACTTTATCTGTGATGATACCATTAAACTTCCGCAACTCTGATATTACTAAATTGTTTTTATTCAAATTATTGGATGTACGTGTGAAATCAGACATATAGGTCTCGCATGTTGTGTGACAAAAGACTGCGATCCTGACAATCTGTTGCCGCTCGCGCCCCAGAAGGGATGGGATTTCTCGGGTTGCGACAGATTGGTATCAGAGACTCCTGTTATTGCGAATTAGGTTTGCATTTAGTGAACTTAGTCTGTAACCACTAGTATCCACACAACACTTAGTGCTTAGTATTGTGATACTGGCATAGATGATTGTACACACACGCTTATTACACGCACTATAACAAATGGAGTCATCATCGTCACCGCATGTGACTACACATGACGGTGGAAGCCGATCGCTCTACATGTTCCTTACAAGTACGTACTGCACACACTACATTAGTCATTGGGCAAACACTAACACTTATTCTCGCTATGAAGATCATGGCTGGAAGACGTGGAGGACGCAGGAATGCAGGTGGACGTGGAAACATCAACCTGACTCAAGCTGAGTTGAACGCCCTCATCAACGAACGGGTTGAGGAGGTACTTGCTGCACGGGAAGCTGCCCGTAATCAAAACCCACTGAACCAAGGTGATGAATCTGTTCATATTCACCTTGCACCACAATCACTCGTTTCCAATTCAACACGTTTACTCGATACTTAACCCAACTCTACTCTTTGCATATCTCAGGAGCAAATCCTAACCCACCCCTCTGCACGTTCAAGATGTTCCTGGATTGCAAACCCCATTCATTCAGCGGCACTGAAGGAGCTTTTGGACTGTTACGTTGGATTGAGAAGGCGGAATCAGCTTTCGCCATGAGCAACTACAGAAACGAGGACAGGGTCAAGTTCGCTGCAGGGACATTCGAGGGAGCTGCCCTCACTTGGTGGAATGCCAACGTCCAGAATCTAGGGCTTGTGTAACATCAGTGCCGAAACCGTCACCAGAACAGTGATCTTAAACAGTAGCATGAACAGTAAGCAGGTACGAATCATATATATTTCAGTATGTTTCAGATTCATATCAATTATCATTATCATTTTGTTTTGTTAGAGAACAAATTCAGAAACATTTAACAGAAACACAGTTCAGAACAATAGTTCTTGAGTTAGATAATTATCTGACAATCCAGAACTTCCATGTGATTATTTGTTAGGATTTTATCATGTATAAACGTATGTGAGGCTTTACCGAATAAAACACACGAATGTTATTATGTGAATGCTAAATCGACGGGTTATTCGTATAGGTGACGATCTGTACGGATATATCTGAAAGTTTAACGTTCTGAATGATATTCTCTAATTAGAAAACAATATTGAAAAGTATAGTTATCGTATTCGAACGAATACGCGCGACGACCGTACGATTCAATTTAAACAGTTAAATTATTTTTTAAATTTAAAATAAATTGAAGATATAAGTTAATTTATTAGGAATAACAACTTAGAATCATTAGATAAATTCTATTTTTAACTAACTTAAAAATGTAAAAGTAAGTATTATAACTAACCATGGGATTTGGGATCATAGAAGGGAGTAATTGAGTTGGATTAGATTCTAGATACACTTAGTACTAAGACACTTAGTGGCACACACAACAAGACCCAACCGTAGGCACAACGACTATTATGTGTACTTATCGTATTCAATTCTTATAAAATAACTCAGGAACCGAAGACACTTAGTCTACAAACAAGAGTGCGCATTATGTGATAATACATTAGACATCAACACAGGTGAGTTCATTGCCCCTTTTCTAACATTTTTGTTTTAAAACGCGGGGATGAGAAGCATGCGTAAACTGTTTATTAAATTGTTTACTTAAATGCTTTTAATTTTATATGTTTACATATATAGATGATATCCTAGACCATGTCTAGGAGGATTTTATGCAGGTTTACCAACTGATTTACTTATAAATTAAGTGAATAATCGGGTTAACTAAAACATTTCAACAGATCAAAAATTTCAAAAGAATCAAATCAAACATTTTGACAAAACAAGTGTGGGAGTTCAAGGAATCAAACGAAAACATTTTGACAAATCAAATGGGTGAATTCAATGAATCAAACGAAACATTTTGACGAAACAAGTGTGGGATTTCAATGAATCAAACGAAACAATCTTTGCAAAGACAATATTCAATGTTCTACAAATCAAGTGTTTGTTGAACTATGAATCAAGTGTACATTTGATCAATGAATCTAGTATTCTACGATCAACGAATCAAGTACATCTTGTAACAGAATCAGGCGAATCAATAAATCATTTTCAAGGGAAAGCCTGGGAAATATCAGAGATAACATATGCCAAAACAGACGAAACAAAAACCCTACATTTCAAGAAGTCCTAGCTAGATCGTTTGATTTGTAGGTCATATGTTTGAGGATATTTACAGATTCCCTAACTACTAAGTACCTAGATTGACAGACTAGTCTACTCGAGTTTGACCAAGGCCCCAATCATTTGGACTTATATTTTATTAAATTTTTATTTATTCATTCACTTAAACATTTATAACTGTTTATACAATTACTGTGGTTGATCATATTATGTGATGAACTTATGAAATCAATATGGATTTCAAATGATTGTAATTACAGGGACAACAAACAGAAGAACTTATGGGTGGTGTTAAGGGTAAAAATGCTTAATTATCATTAACAAAAGTGTCATATACGGATTAGTATGTGGTGGGACGGTGGCTGGGCGGGCGGTAAGTTTGACCCTACATATGCCCTATATATAAGCATACCGATTCGGATATTAAATGTGGTGTTAATGAGGTTAGGGTCTTTACCAAAGGAGGTTTTCAAATCATTTTCAATTACTAAAACTATATGAACTCACCAACCATCTGTTGACTTGATCTTTTTGCATGACTTCTCAGGTGACGAACAGGTTAATTAAAAAGTCATTTCTTTTGGACTAGGGTTTCAGATAGTAGACTTAGTATTTTGGACCTGCATACTTTTGAAGACATCATTATACAATTTATTTTGTATATCTTGTGTAAATACAAGATAGTCATTTTATGATGTTTACAGTAGATTTAAATTGTTAAATTATAACGGTACTGATGTAATTTAATTTTGTAATTCTATTATCTTAGCATTTCTCATTTATATCATGTGCCATGTAAACAATCTGATCACTTCCGATTATCACTCACCATATCGCGCTCCGGGAACCTTCCGTCCGACGGGGACTCCGATCCTACCCCGCCGGCTCGGGGTGTGACAGATTGGTATCAAAGCCATGGTTATAGAGAAATATAGGTCACTTTTTTAAACGGTTTGGCCTAGACTATAACCTTGGGACCCTGCATATAGAGACACAGGACTTAGGAATTTTCCTGCATACTGTCTTCTTTATTTGATCATTGCACTAACCAATAACTTTATTGGTTATGATCAGAATGCCGCCGAGAAGACAGCCTCCCTTGTTACCTCTACCACCACAAGACTTGGCTCCACATTTCTCCACACCGTCACCAAATGACTCACCACCTCCTCCTCCCCCTCCTCCATTGATTACTCAAGCATCTGGTTCAGGCACAACACCGACTCTGGATCCTGCTACTATCGCTCTGGTGACGTTACTGAGTAGCCAGATGACAAATCAGATGAAAGAAGCAATACCAGAGATGTTCCTTCGTCTTCGTAATGAAATCCTTAACACTGGCAATACATATGGAGAAGCCAGTGGAAATACTGGAGATTCATCTCATTACTCCTACAAGTCTTTTGTAGGATGTAAACCACCCAGCTTTAGGGGGTCTGAAGGTGCCGTTGGATTAATCCAATGGATTGAGAAGATTGAGGCAACATTGGATCTTTGCAGCTGCCCCGAACACCACAAGGTCCGTTACTCATCTGGAACATTCAACAAATGGGCTCTGACCTAGTGGAACGGTCAGATCAACGCCCGAGGAAGAGAGGAAGCTATGACAATGCCATGGGAAGACTTCAAGGGACTGCTGTGAACAAAATTCTGTCCCAAGAATGAGCTGCAGAAGTTGGAGGTTGAATTATCCAACCATGTGATGAAGGGGGCTGATCACATGGGGTACACAACTCGTTACCATGAGTTGGTGGCCTTGGTGCCTGACATGGTACCAACTCTGGAGAAAAGAATAGACAGATATGTGGGTGGACTCCCCGCATGCATTCAGGTCATGGTTGTTTCAGCCAACCCTACTACTGTCGAATCTGCAGTGAGATTGTCTGGGAAACTCACTGATCTCATGGTAGCCTCTGGAGTCCTAAAGAAGGAAGCTGAACCCAGTAAGAACAAAGCTGAGTCTTCAAAGAAACCCTTCCATCATCAGAAGAAGAAGCAGAAGACCATCAAGAACTACACGGTGGCCACACCTCTTCAACAAGTGGCAACAGCACCACAGAACCCAAACCGCAAACCTTACACAGGCACGTTTCCTCTGTGTGCCAAGTGTCAGTATCATCACCCTGCTGACACTCCCTGCAAGCAATGCACGGGATGTGGAAGAAAGGGCCATTGGGTCCAGTACTGCCGAATGGCACCCAACCAAGCAGTCAACAATGCTGCTTTGGCTCTTCCTCCACCAGCTAATCAGAATAACGGTAGATGCTATAATTGTGGCGAACAAGGCCACTTTGCGAAGAATTGCCCAAAGAAGGCACAACCAGCAGTTCAAGCACCCCGTGGACGAGCCTTTGCCATTGGAGCAGCAGCTGCACGCCAGGACCCAAATGTGGTCACTGGTACGTTTCTCTTACATGACTTTTATGCATCTGTTCTATTTGACACTGGTGCGGATCAGAGTTTTATCTCTGCCGATTTTGCATGCCAATTACATTCTATAGAAGAACAGTTAGACTCCCCTTATATTATAGAAGTAGCTAACGGAAAACAGATCACAGTTAGTACAGTTTATAGGAACTGTCCATTGACACTCATTGGTCATACATTCACCATCGATTTGATACCGATGGAGTTAGGCAGTTTTGATATCATTGTTGGAATGGATTGGCTTTCCTCAAATCGAGTGGAAGTCATTTGTTCTGAAAAGCTACTTCGAATTCCCTTGCCGAGTGATCGCGTGTTGGAAGTTAAAGGGGATCAAGCTAAACGAAATGTCAAATTCAATTCGTGTATAAAAGCGCGTAAGTGTTTACAGAAGCGGTGCGTTGCATTTTTGGCCCATGTGGTAGAAAAGGAGAAGGACAAGAAGAGGATTCGGGATCAAGCTAAACGAAATGTCAAATCAATTCGTGTATAAAAGCGCGTAAGTGTTTACAGAAGCGGTGCGTTGCATTTTTGGCCCATGTGGTAGAAAAGGAGAAGGACAAGAAGGGGATTCAAGATGTACCTGTGGTGAAAGAATATCCTGAAGTATTTCCTGAAGACCTACCAGGTTTGCCACCTGTGCGACCGGTAGAGTTTCGTATTGATTTAATTCCTGGAGCAACCCCAGTTGCTAAATCTCCTTACAGGTTAGCACCTTCAGAGATGCAGGAATTGTCTAATCAGTTACAGGAGCTACTTGACAAGGGTTTCATCAAACCGAGCTACTCACCTTGGAGAGCTCCGGTCTTGTTCGTGAAGAAGAAAGACGGATCGTTCAGAATGTGCATAGACTACAGGGAGCTGAACAAACTGACCATCAAGAATCGGTATCCCTTACCGAGGATTGATGATCTGTTTGACCAACTGCAAGGAGCTCAATACTTCTCAAAGATTGACTTGCGGTCTGGATATCATCAGCTGAGAGTTAAAGATGAAGACATACCGAAGACGGCCTTCCGAACAAGATACGGGCATTATGAATTCATGGTGATGCCTTTCGGATTGACAAATGCACCAGCGGTTTTCATGGACCTCATGAACCGAGTGTGCAAGCCGTACCTGGATCAGTTTGTCATTGTCTTTATTGATGACATACTGATTTATTCCAAGACCAAAACAGAACATGAGCAACACCTTAAAAAGATCTTGGAGCTGTTGAAGAAAGAAAAACTCTATGCTAAATTCTCTAAATGTGAATTCTGGCTAAGGGAAGTTCAATTTATGGGTCATGTAGTTAACAGCGAGGGAATTCATGTAGATCCTGCCAATATCGAGGCGATAAAGAACTGGGATACTCCGAAGATGCCAACGGAGATACGGTCTTTTCTGGGATTGGCGGGTTATTATAGAAGGTTCATTTCAAATTTTTCTAAGATAGCTTTGCCACTCACTAAGTTAACCCAGAAAAGTGAACCGTTTGTCTGGGAGCAGAAATAAGAAGATGCTTTCCAGACTCTGAAGCAGAAACTATGTGATGCTCCAATCCTATCTCTCCCAGAGGGCTGTGATGATTTTGTTGTATACTGTGATGCTTCTCATCAGGGACTTGGTTGTGTGTTAATGCAATGGGACAAAGTCCTAGCCTATGCATCAAGACAGTTAAAGATCATGAGAAGAACTACACTACTCATGATCTTGAACTGGGAGCAGTAATCTTCGCCATGAAGATTTGGAGACATTACTTATATGGCACCAAGTGTACCATATTCACTGATCACAAAAGTCTGCAACACATCTTCGATCAGAAGGAACTCAACATGCGACAACGCCGTTGGGTTGAACTTCTGAACGACTATGATTGTGTAATTAAGTACCATCGGGAAAGGCGAACGTTGTAGCTGATGCCTTGAGCCGGAAGGAACGGGTCAACCCCTACGTGTTAGAGCAATGGGGATAACCTGGCAGACCAGTTTAAGTGACAAGATTATTCAAGCACAACAAGAAGCACTTGACCGAGGTAATCTGAAGAAGGAACTTGATTGTGGAGCAGAGAAACAGTTCGACACGAAGGCTGATGGAATGATCTATTACCGGGAACGTATATGGATCCCGGCGGTAGACGAATTAAGAAGACTGATCTTCAATGAAGCACACAAGACTAAATACACCGTTCACCCAGGCGCTGATAAAATGTACCAAGACTTGCGTGGATTTTATTGGTGGCCTGGAATGAAGAAAGACATAGCTGAATACGTCGGTCAATGTCTAACGTGTGCGAAGGTAAAGGCGGAACACCAGAGACCGTCAGGTTTACTGGAATAGCCTGAGATTCCGCTCTGGAAGTGGGAACAAATAGCTATGGACTTCATTACCAAGCTACCCCGCACTTCCAGTGGTCATGATACAATTTGGGTGATCATCGATTGTTTAACAAAATCTGCTCATTTCTTGCCGATGCGTGAGACTTTCACGATGGATAAACTGGCAAGATTGTACATCAATGAGATTGTGGTACGCCACGGTGTGCCATTTTCTATTATTTCTGATCGAGACAGCAGATTTACATCAAGGTTCTGGCAATCACTGCAGAAATTTCTAGGGACACAGTTAAATCTAAGTATAGCTTACCACCCACAAACGGATGGTCAAAGCGAACATACTATTCAAACTTAGAGGACATGTTAAGAACCTGTGTATTGGACTTCGGTGGGAATTGGGACTCCCATTTGCCACTGATCGAGTTCTCCTGCAGTAACAGTTATCACAGCAGTATCGGGTGTGCACCATTCGAGGCTCTTTATGGTCGGAAATGTCGATCACCGATCTGTTGGACTGAAATTGGAGACAATCGAATAACTGGGCCAGAACTTATTCAGGAAACTACTGATAAGATTGCTCAGATTCAAAGAAGATTACAAGCTACAAGGAGCAGACAAAAGAGCTACGCCGGCAAATGGCGCAAGCCGTTAGAATTTCAAGTGGGAGACCGTGTAATGCTAAAGGTATCCCCATGGAAAGGCGTTGTACGCTTTGGAAAGAAAGGCAAATTAGCACCAAGATATGTGGGACCGTTAGAAATCATCTAGCGTATTGGTTCTGTGGCGTATAGGCTGAGATTGCCAGATGAACTCAGTGGTGTGCATGACGTGTTTCACGTCTCAAACTTAAAGAAATGCTTTGCTGACGAATCACTCGTCATCCCGATTGAAGAAATTCAAGTGGATGAACAGTTACATTTCATTGAAGAACCTTTGGAAATTATGGATCGCAAGGTTAAACAACTAAGGCGAAGCCGTATCCCGATTGTAAAGGTTCGATGGAATTCAAGACGTGGACCCGAGTTTACTTGCGAACGCGAAGATCACATGAAGTCAAAGTATCCCCAATTGTTTGAAGAGGAAGCTGCACCCGATAACAACTCTTAAATTTCGGGACGAAATTTCTCTAACAAGGGGAGACTGTAACATCAGTGCCGAAACCGTCACCGGAACAGTGATCTTAAACAGTAGCATGAACAGTAAGCAGGTACGAATCATATACATTTCAGTACGTTTCAGATTCATATCAATTATCATTATCATTTTGTGTTGTTAGAGAACAAATTCAGAATCATTTAACAGAAACACAGTTCAGAACAATAGTTCTTGAGTTAGATAATTATCTGACAATCCAGAACTACCATGTGATTATTTGTTAGGATTTTTTTATGTATAAACGTATGTGAGGCTTTACCGAATAAAACACATGAATGTTATTATGTCAATGCTAAATCGACGGGTTATTCGTATAGGTGACGATCTGTACGGATATATCTGAAAGTTTAACGTTCTGAATGTTATTCTCTAATTAGAAAACAATATCGAAAAGTATAGTTATCGTCGTGTTCGTACGGGTGACGATTCGAACGAATACGCGCGACAACCGTACGATTCAATTTAAACAGTTAAATTATTTTTTAAATTTAAAATAAATTGAAGATGTAAGTTAATTTATTAGGAATCACAACTTAGAATCATTAGATAAATTCTATTTTTAAAATCGCGTAATTTGTCGCGAAAACAACGCGAAACCGGCACGTTACGCGAAACCGAAAGACCGGGTATTTTCCTAAGTCTTTAATGAGCCATTAAGGCTCCAACAACCACCACCAATACCCACTCTCCCCCTCATTTTCGTCCACCATCCTTCTCTCTCTAGAAATTGTTTCTCCACCTTCTCTCTAGAAAATCTCATTCGTTTCAAGTCGGATTCGATCAAATTTGGTGTCATTACGATCCTCTGATCTTGAAGATTACAGAACTACAAGCATTTTGAGTTTCTATCCACGAAATCTAAGGTAAAAGTTCACTTTAAATTCGGTTATTAGAGGGTTTTCTCAAGCTCTTGTGGTTTGATATTATGACTGACATTAGGCACTTGGAACACTTAGATCAGGTTAGCACATGGGTTAGGAACTGTTAGTGCGAACTTGTAACAGGTTTAACATTCTGGAATGAAGGTGATGGTGCTCAAAGCACGACAGGTTCGTGGGATTATAGGCCGAACCTTTCCTCAACAACCGGCCGAACCCCTACCAACTTTGCCGAACCATCTCCTGCTGCAACGAACCTATGGAGTTTCTGCAACGAACCCTGCAAGCCCTGAGTCACGAACCCTACTGGCCACATGCACCGAACCTGTTAACATAACCACCAGCCGCAACGAACCCTATGATCACATACAACGAACCCTATTGGTACGAACGAACCCTTGCAGGCGACGAACCCTCTCCAGCCGAACCTTGGGGTGACGAACCATGGACCAACGAACCCTTCTTCTCCACGAACCTGGAACCAAACGAATACACAAGGGCCGAACCTTGAGGGTTCGTTGGAACTAAAAGAGGCAGCCGAACCCTAGGACCACTTTTGATGTAGCCGAACCCTTGCATGGAATAACACAGCCGAACCTATGGGTTAAGACCATAGGTTCGCTGCCCTGGACCTCATGCAAAACCTAGAGATCGTTTATTGAAGTTGAGATGGGACTAGGATCAACAAAACTAGTGGTGATGATCTAAGGAATGATTAGTTGTCCATAAAAACCTAAGTAGCATGAGAAGTTAAGCCTATAATGAACATGCATGGGTGTACATGGACAAATCATATATATATATATATATATATATATATATATATATATATGTGTGTGTGTGTGTGCATGAACAAGAAGGAAGCCCTAATCATGCATGCATATATATGACTAAATGTTGAACATATAAGATCGTTTAATAAATAAAGTAAAGTGATTATAAGTCCATAAGAATCAAGAACACAAGTTGGTAAATCAATTGAGAATCAAAGGTATTTAATTGGGCCAATGTGGGCCCAATAGGGTTTAATTAAGCCCAACATACATTAAGTAATAATGTTTTAACTAAAATGAAGGTGTTACAAATTTATAAAAGATAATTTAATAATTTCTAAAAGTCTTGCTAATTTGAAATTTATTTATAAATATTATTGGTTTCCTTTTTAAGTTAAGTTTTGTTATAAAAGTTAATTGTAATATCATTGATTTGGGATTTTGTTGTAAAATAGACAATGTAATTGTCTGGATTTTTAACAGAAAACAAAGGAAACTATGCCGAAATTTCTAAAAATGTAAAAGTAAGTATTATAACTAACCATGGGATTTGGGATCATAGAAGGGAGTAATTGAGTTAGATTAGATTCTAGATACACTTAGTACTAAGACACTTAGTGGCACACACAACAAGACCCAACCTCAGGCACAACAACTATTACGTGTACTTATCGTATTCAATTCTTATAAAATAACACAGGAACCGAAGACACTTAGTCTACAAACAAGAGTGCGCATTATGTGATAATACATTAGACATCAACACAGGTGATTTCATTTCCCCTTTTCTAACATTTTTGTTTTAAAACGCGGGGCTGAGAAGCATGCGTAAACTGTTTATTAAATTTTTTACTTAAATGCTTTTAATTTTATATGTTTACATATATAGATGATATCCTAGACCATGTCTAGGAGGATTTTATGCAGGTTTACCAACTGATTTACTTATAAATTAAGTGAATAATCGGGTTAACTAAAACATTTCAACAGATCAAAAATTTCAAAAGAATCAAATCAAACATTTTGACAAAACAAGTGTGGGAGTTCAAGGAATCAAACGAAAACATTTTGACAAATCAAATGGGTGAATTCAATGAATCAAACAAAACATTTTGACGAAACAAGTGTGGGATTTCAATGAATCAAACGAAACAATCTTTGCAAAGACAATATGCAATGTTCTACAAATCAAGTGTTTGTTGAACTATGAATCAAGTGTACATTTGATCAATGAATCTAGTATTCTACAATCAACGAATCAAGTACATCTTGTAACAGAATCGGGCGAATCAATAAATCATTTTCAAGGGAAAGCTTGGGAAATATCAGAGATAACATATGCCAAAACAGACGAACCAAAAACCCTACATTTCAAGAAGTCCTAGCTAGACCGTTTGATTTGTAGCTCATATGTTTGAGGATATTTACAGATTCCCTAACTACTAAGTACCTAGATTGACAGACTAGTCTACTCGAGTTTGACCAAGGCCCCAATCATTTGGACTTAGATTTTATTAAATGTTTATTTATTCATTCACTTAAACATTTATAACTGTTTATACAATTACTGTGGTTGATCATATTATGTGATGAACTTATGAAATCAATATGGATTTCAAATGATTGTAATTACAGGGACAACAAACAGAAGAACTTATGGGTGGTGTTAAGGGTAAAAATGCTTAATTATCATTAACAACAGTGTCATATATGGATTAGTATGTGGTGGGACGGTGGCTGGGCGGGCGGTAAGTTTGACCCTACATATGCCCTATATATAAGCATACCGATTCGGATATTACATGTGGTGTTAATGAGGTTAGGGTCTTTACCAAAGGAGGTTTTCAAATCATTTTCAATTACTAAAACTATATGAACTCACCAACCATGTGTTGACTTGATCTTTTTGCATGACTTCTCAGGTGACGAACTGGTTAATTAAGAAGTCATTTGTTTTGGACTAGGGCTTCAGATAGAAGACTTAGTATTTTGGACCTGCATACTTTTGAAGACATCATTATACAATTTATTTTGTATATCTTGTGTAAATACAAGAATTTTATGATGTTTACAGTAGATTTACATTGTTAAATTATAACGGTACTGATGTAATTTAACTTTGTAATTCTATTATCTTAGCATTTCTCATTTATATCATGTGCCATGTAAACAATCTGATCACTTCCGATTATCACTCACGATATCGCGCTCCGGGAACCTTCCGCCCGACGGGGACTCCGATCATACCCCACCGGCTCGGGGTGTGACAGCTTGAGGCAGCCAACGCTCTGCCTTGGGATAATTTTAAGCAAATGTTGAACCGCGAATACTGCCCTCGTGGTGAAGTGCAGAAACTTGAGACTGATTTTTGGAACCATAAGATGATTGGTTCCGAGGTTGAGGCTTACACTGCCCGGTCATATGAACTAGCAAATCTGTGTCCGAAAAATGGCAACCCCACCCTTTAAATATATAGAGAAGTACATTGATGGACTGCCACCTCAAATTCAGGGCATGGTGCTCTCGGCTGATCCCATCACTATGCAACAAGCCGTGCGACTTATCCACAAACTCACTGACTCGGCAGTTGCACAAGGACTTTTACTACCTCGTGGTACTGTAGCCAAATCTGCTGACAACAAAAGGAAATGGGATAACACCATGAATAAACCAACCTCTCTCCAACTACCACCGCATCAACGTAAGTTTGGATCAACCCAAGCTTATGCCCCACCCATCCCAACCATCCAGAATCAAGGAAGTTACGCCGGAAAAAACCCCCAAATGCCACAAGTGCAACTTCCACCATGCACAGGGACAATGTGGCCGCTTTCAATGCCAGCGTTGTGGAAAAGGGGGACATGCAGCCAAAGACTGCAGGGGTGAACTACTTGTAAAGACTCCACAACCACAACAACAGCAACAACTTGAAGCACCAAAAGGCTGCTTCGAATGTGGGAAACCAGGGCACTTCAAGAAGGATTGCCCGCACTTGAAAAACAGCAACAACAACCAACAGAACAACAACAATGGGAACAATGGCACGAGGGGGCGAGCCTTCGTGATTGGAGCCAAGGAGGCCAGGAGGGATCCCAACCTTGCAACAGGTACATATATCCTAAACAATAATTATGCTTCTGTACTGTTTGATACTCGAGCTGAGAGAAGCTTTATATCTAAGGACTTTAGTGAGATACTTGCCATGACCCCAACACCCTTAGAGGTTGAATACACAGTAGAGCTAGCTGATGGTAAATTAATTGTGACTAAGCACATTCTGAAAGAATGCACACTAGAGCTAGCTAACCACAAATTTAAGATTGACCTCATGCCAGTTACACTAGGCAGTTTTGATGTCGTAGTGGGCATGGATTGGTTGTCTGAAAACCAGGCTGAGATCATTTGCCACGACAAGGTTGTGCGCATACCTCTCCCTAGCAGAGAAACTCTAGACATCAAGGGCGAAAGGAGTGACACTCCTCTGAACATCATCTCGTGTACGAAAACTCACAAATGTTTACGAAAGGGATACACAGCCATCTTATTACCAACAAGACTGAAGAGGAGAAGAGAATAGAAGACATCCCAGTCATATGAGACTATCCCGACGTATTCCCTGAGGATCTACCAGGACTACCACCACCTCGACAAGTGGAGTTCCGCATAGACCTTATGCCGGGAGCAGCGCCTATTGCACGAGCACCATATCGACTTGCACCTTCGGAGATGCAGGAACTGTCCAATCAACTACAGGAGTTGCTGGACAAGGGTTTCATCAGACCAAGCTTCTCACCCTGGGGAGCTCCGGTCTTGTTTGTAAAGAAGAAGGATGGCACATTTCGTATGTGCATTGACTACCGTGAGTTAAACAAAGTAACGATCAAGAACCGTTACCCCTTACCTCGCAATCAACTGCAAGGGTCAAGTTACTACTCTAAGATCGATCTGCGATCTGGGTACCATCAGTTGAGGATTCAGGAGGAAGATATCCCCAAAACTGCATTTCGCACTAGGTATGGCCATTACGAGTTTTTGGTTATGCCATTTGGTCTCACAAACGCACCCGTAGTATTCATGGACCTCATGAACAGAGTGTGCAAACCATACCTCAACAAGTTCATCATTGTCTTCATAGATGATATCCTCATCTACTCCAAAACCCAGGAAGAACACAAAGAGCATCTTCAATTGGCTCTTGAATTGCTACGACAAGAGAAGCTGTACGCTAAACTCTCAAAGTGCGAATTCTGGATTCGAGAAGTCCAATTCTTAGGTCATGTTGTGAATGAACAAGGAATACATGTGGATAAATCTAAGATAGAGGCAATCAAGAACTGGGAAGCACCAAAGACTCCAACTGAGGTGCGACAATTCCTAGGATTGGCCGGCTATTATCGACGATTTATCGAAGGATTTTCAAAGATAGGCCAACCCCTTACAGCTTTAACCCATAAGGACAAGAAGTATCTCTGGACTGACAAACAGGAGGATGCATTTCAACTTCTCAAGCAGAAGCTCTGTAGTGCACCTATCTTATCTCTTCCTGATGGAACGGACGACTTCGTAGTATATTGCGACGCCTCGATACAGGGACTCGGCTGTGTGCTGATGCAGTGAGAAAAGGTGATCGCATATGCTTCTCGACAACTGAAAGTCCACGAGAAGAACTACACCACGCACGACTTGGAACTTGGAGCCGTGGTATTGCACTCAAGATCTGGAGACACTACCTGTATGGTACAAAGTGTACGATATACACTGATCATAAGAGTCTCCAACACATATTCGAGCAGAAGGAATTGAACATGCGACAGCGTCGCTGGCTCGAACTCCTAAACGACTACGAGTGTGCTATCAAGTATCACCCGGGAAGGCCAACGTTGTGGCCGACGCCCTGAGTCGGAAAAACACCTCGAAACCCAAAAGGGTACGAGCTTTACAGCTCACCATCCATCCCAATCTCCCTGAACAGATACGTATGGCCCAAGTGGAGGCACTCAAGGCAGAAAATCTAGTGGGAGAATCACTAAGGGGAATGGAGCAACAACTTGAGATAAAAGCCGATGGTTTACATTATTTCATGGAACGCATCTGGGTTCCACATCACGGAAACTTACGAGACCTTGTGATGGACGAGGCTCACAAATCTCGGTATTCCATTCACCCAGGATCTGATAAGATGTATCACGATCTAAAGGTACTTTACTGGTGGCCACACATGAAAGCCGACATCGCCACCTACGTAGGCAAATGCTTGACTTGTGCCAAAGTCAAGATCGAGTACCATAAACCCTCTGGACTACTCACACAACCCGAGATCCCCATGTGGAAATGGGAACAGATATCCATGGATTTCATCACCAAATTACCCCGCACTCCTAGTGGATGTGACACTATTTGGGTAATTGTGGACCGACTGACCAAGTCAGCACATTTCCTCGCGATCAAGGAAAATGACAAGATGGAAAAGCTAGCCAGAATCTATGTCAAAGAAATAGTCTCACGACATGGAGTGCCAATCTCCATCATTTCGGATCGGGACGCCAGATTCACTTCTAACTTCTGGAAATCATTGCAAAAATCGATTGGCACACGGTTGGATATGAGTACAGCATACCACCACAAAACTGATGGCCAGAGCGAACGCACAATACAAACCCTCGAAGATATGCTATGAGCATGTGTAGTAGACTTTGGTAACAACTGGGAGACTCACCTACCGTTGGTAGAGTTTTCCTATAACAACAGTTACCACACAAGCATCAAAGCAGCGCCTTTTGAGGCACTCTATGGCAGGAAATGCCGGTCACCTATCTGTTGGGCAGAAAGGTGGGCGACAGTCTGCTCACTGGCCTGGAACTTGTACACGAAACGACGGAGAAAATCGTGCAAATCATAAATCGCATGGCAGCAGCTCGTGATCGCAAAAGAGCTATGCCGACAAACGCCGAAAACCTCTGGAATTCCAGGTATGAGAAAAGTCCTTCTGAAAGTTTCGCCATGGAAATGCGTCATTCGTTTTGGAAAACGAGGCAAACTTAACCCACGGTATATTGGACCTTTTGAGATCCTAAAAAGGGTGTGGTCCAGTAGCATACCAACTCAACTTGCCAACCGAACTCGACGGAGTTCACAACGTATTTCATGTCTCGAACCTGAAAAGTGCTTATCAGATGAGACACTTATAGTTCCACTGGATGAGATCCAGGTGGATGAACAACTACGGTTCATGGAAGAGCCGGTAGAGATCATGGACCGTGAGGTCAAACAACTCAAGCAAAGTAAGATCCCGATTGTCAAAGTCCGATGGAACTCGAAACGCGGACCTGAATTCACGTGGGAACGTGAAGATCAGATGATGCGCAAATATCCCCATCTCTTCAAACAGACAACGTCGAACGCCGACAACAACAAATAAATTTTGGGACGAAATTTCCTTTCAACAAGGGATAATGTGACAACTAGAAAATTTTTGTTTCCCTCAAACACTCTGCTTCTCGAACACTACAACAACAACCAAATTTCGGGACGAAATTTCTTTCAACAGAGGGATGATGTGACACCCAGCAATTTCAGGTAAATTGCGACTCTTATTCTTTACATTTCACGATCATACTTTTTGCATTTCATTAATTATGTTTGATTAGATGAGTTGAACACAAACTACTGCGAAATGATAGTTCATGGAGCTATTGAATCGTACATTGCACATTGGTTTTGGAAACCAAGTGTGGCAAACACAACACTAACGCAAAACATAATTCGGGGAATTATTGAATTGTGCATCACACGTTGATTAGGATTAATCAAGCGTGCAAACACTTCGTAAGACATGATCACAAATGATCACCGATAATTCGAGGAATTATCGAAACACACACGAGTCTCACGAACGTTGGTGAACGTCAAACACATTGTGTAGCACAACACTCGAAACTTCACGAAACACTCACATATTGAACTTGGAAGTTCAAAAGAGACCAAATGATGCTCAGACGATGTTCTACAGTCGAGAAACGGACAAGAAACGGCCCAGAACAACAAAATAAGCTTAGTGGGCCCAACTTTGGGCCAGGCGCTACGCCTGACCCGGAGCCCTGGCGATGGGCGATGCGCGTGAGGAAGAAAGGGGGTCGCCGGTTTAAAAACTCCTGCGCGGTACGCCTGGCCTCAGCGAGCCACAATAGGCGTTACGCCTGACAGTAAAAATCGCTAAAAAATCTCTTAAAAGCCACAACAATGATGCCTAACCTACTAACACTCATTTTTCTTGACAACCCACACGCAAATACTCGGCCACTCTTCTTCCAAACGACTTAAACACTCTGATTAGACCTCTTGGAAGCCATTGAAGGTCCTTGAAGCTCAAAGTTGAAGAGGATTGAAGCTGGAGGCCATACTTGGAGCTTGAAACCACTACCATCATCTCGAACCTGCACCATTCGAAGTTCCAGGAGCGTTGGGGGATGTTCTTGTCATCATCTCAACCATCTTGAAACTTTAGAAGGTAGTTCTTACATCTCTCATGGCTAAAATGCC
>SZYD01000714.1:0-108500 GCA_009363875.1 Mikania micrantha | reverse complement strand
AACCTAGTTGAAATAAAAATGCACATGTTTTAAGTTATGGTTAAACCCATTGAAATTGTTTGGTTAAACAGGTCGGGTTCATGTAAATCTGGCAGTTCATAGACTGACATGTTTAACTCATTTATATTTATTTAATTAATTTTAAAAGTGTTTCATGTCATAAATTAATTACACGCTACAAGCCTACAACTATGCAATGCATACACACATACACTAAGGTGTTTTTGTTTTTTAAAAGGTAAAATGTCTTAAATATGTGGACTATATATTTGCATACATCTGTGGAAGAAGAGGTACACCAAATGTCTGCAAAAAGTGTGTTTGTTTTTTAACGCTGTTGACTATTACAATAAATTAGTTGTGGTGTAAAACGGTGGTGGTGGGGGTTGGTTTTGACCGCCGGTGGGTTTGGTGGTGGCCGCATGTAGTAAACGGAGAGTGGCCGCAAGCACTGTTGTAAAAAATCGGCGTAGCGGCCATTTACGGTGCCCATTTTGGCCTAGGAGGGCTTAGTCAGGTTTTTATTTTTGTCGATTTTTTTGACTTTTTTTGATTTTTTTTTGGTAAAAAGGGACCAACTTAATGATTATTTAGACATTTCTTACTCAAAATCATTAATAGTCTCTGAACATCGAATGTAGCCACTTAACATCGAAATTCATCTCTAAACTTTGAACTTGGTGTTTTAGTTTGAAACTTTGAAATACTTGACTTACTATGTTTAAGTTTTTATTTAATAATTATTTGAAGTATTATATTTAAATTATTGATATTGATGTGCGTATATAATAATATTTGTAAAATTACATATAAAAAATCCAACTTCGTCTAGCGCCGATTAATCCCTAGGCGGTACCTCGCCGTTCCGACTAGCGCCTAAGACTTCTACAACCATGGCCGCAGGTAGTGGCGTCCGACGATGGTGGGTGGTCTTGCATACCTTATAATATCCTAGAAGTGACTGGGTCACATCTGCATCAATTAGAACACGTACAGACGTTTTTTAATGAAACATCTTCGGAAAAACAAAACAGTCTGCAGATGTCATTGTCTGGCATGGTTTACACGGTGGAGACAAAAGAGGCTGTGCATGCATTTTTGAAAGAAAAAAAAACAAACAGCACCTAAAAGATGAGTTGGTGAAATTCTTGGCTTGGTCTTCTCATACTTTACGACTTACGTAATTGGTTGATGGTCTTGTCAACTCCTATTTTTGCTCCTTATTTTTCTTTTAGATTTTGTCAAATTATTTTTGACTCATAATATATTGGTTTTATGATCACATTTTTTGGCCAGTTTAAGGATTTTTAAAAATCTATTGCGAGGAATAGCGACAAGCTTGAATACTTTATTTTGGTTTTATTGATCTTTAATTTGTTGGGTTTTCTTCTTGAGAGTAATAAGCTGCTTTATATTCAGCTTGTTAATCCGTTAAATGTTATTAAGTAATCTTTTAAGTTTGCCTCATGACAAAATAAGGGTGTTAAATTTATGCGGCAAAATACAAGAGCATGCCAACTAAATCCATCACAGATTGGAACTGATACATCATATATTCTTTGATTTCTTTCTGGTTTTAAGTCAACTATTCATAATTGAACCAATCCTCATCCACAAATTTGTGGAGGCATCTAAGAAGTGGTAGTTAGGATGTTTGTTTAGTGAAGTTGATTATTTTGATTTGATAGAAAATGTAGATTCTGGTAGGGGAGTGTTTACACAGGTTTTTGAGTTTCTTTGAAATTTAATGGTTTACAGAAAAGTAATGAACAGAAACTGTTTCTATATATACTGTTGATGCAGAAATATTATGCAATATGCCTAGACACTTCTGGAGTAATATGGATTTTAATTGTACTTAAAAGATTAAAATAATTGATTTTTATTCGCCACAAACATGTTTGTCATAACAAAGGTGTCATATCAATAACAAATTTAGTTATACATATTCCAAACCAATACGTTGCATTGATTGATAATAGCCTAATAGGTATTGGATTCTGGTGATCAATTGAATCAAGTCCAAGTAACAATTAATTTAATTAGTATAACACTCTGAATTAAAAAAAAAACACAATAATTATAACAATTATAAAATAAATAAAGAAATAAATAACTTTATAAAAACAAACATTATTAAATTGCTGAAATTTTAAACCTAGATTTTTTTTGAAGTTCATTATGCGTTAGTTAGGAAGCAAAAGGGATTGATGTGACATTTAATAATATATGGAAATCTATCACATTAAAACAGATTTTTTTTACTAGTAAATAAAAATAAAATTATATACATGTAATTATTTGTGGCATTCTCATATTAATCCCGGATTCCATCCGGTTACCGCGCATTTGGGGCACACGTGTCTCAAGATTGGAGATCAAAGAATTGATCTTAGCTATCAATCGACTAAATAACTAAAGGTAGCACGACGAGACAGTTTAACTGTCGTTCAAAAAAATATATAAACTGCCACTATCGTCGGCAGTCGGCACCTTCGATTTGGTCAGCAAACTGCTGCTATACAAACTCCATAGCAATGGGCCCCTTTTTAATCGAGACTCTGAGTGGCAATTGACCAGGTACCCGAAACGACGCTATTCAATAGTACATATAACATATCACTCGATTTGGATTCTGCTGGCAACTTCGGGTTCATTTCTTGAAATCGCTTATCATGTGTACGCATGGTAATAGAAAACCCATACATGTATTAATGTGATTATACTACCCCTCATATTCAAGACTTTGTTACCTTAGCTCCCCAGCATTTCAGGTACGTCATTATGACGTCAATGACAAACGGTGTATAACAAATATTAGCTCAGGGCATTATTATTTAGTACTCAGTAGTATATTAGTCACATTTATATGAGATACATGAAAAAATTATGGTTTAGTTCACTTTAGAGGGGCGAAGTTATGTGTGTATGCTACACATATTATTTCTTGTCATGGGTTGGATTCCGATAGAGGCAAAAAAAAATCAAATATGAATAACTCGTTTCAAAATAAACCGTATAACTCGTAATCCGACCTGATAAACATTTCTATTTGAAATACTCATCCAAGCGTTTGAGGAACCTTAGTTATACATGGAAATTGATGAAACTCCTTTAATTGGTATTAAAGTGGAAAAAGGGTCAAGGGAACCTAATACCAATCTAAGGTTAAAATGTGGGAAAATAATTTAATATCAAATTGGGCATATAACTAGACTATGATTAGAAGTTAAAGTGAGGGAATTGATTTGAAATGAGTGATTAGATATATGTTTAAAATAATTGATTCGACTATGTGAAGCATGTATATTTTTCTAAGATTTAAAATGAGTTATTAGTAGGGATGTCCATAATACCAATAATGTCTGGTAAGTAAGATGGATGATGAAAAAAATGATAGGAGACTCGGGACTTGGGTTGGATCCTGATCATATTGGTTTTACCGGTCTTTCGGCTTTCACCGTCGTGCCTTTGTGCGGCTGCTTGGTCGTCGGGTTTTCCTGGGAATTGGTGGCTGATTGGCTAGGGGCTCCGTCCGTCTGGACTAGTGGCCAGCTCAGGCATCTTTTAGCCATTGAGGGCCGCGTACGGAGTACCAGACAGTTGATTAGTTGACTGTTCAAAAAAAATAGGAATGCCCATAAACTGACCGAACTGTTTAAACCGGACCGAACAGAAGACAATTGGTTGGCTTTAAAACTTGATGGTGCGGTTTATGGTATGGATATTTTAAAAACGAGTGGTTCATTTCGATTTATTCATGGCCACGAGGTTTTACTAAAATGAAAAAGAATGATGATGATATTATTGATTTAAAAGATGATGTTCAAAACAAAGTCGATTCATCACTTTTTTTGACAAGTTATGTTATTTTAATAATGACGGGCTTTTGGATTATGATTTTCGACTTTTGAAGTTTGAATTCGAAATAAACTATTGTCTTTTGCATCATTATATTATTTGTTCTCTATTATACAACCATGTAACCGCAAAAATCGAACTCTAAATTACTGTGAAATCGTCAATATCGGTCGGTTTGGTTGACACAACTTACGTGGATTGTATCTTCAAAACTTATAACAAAATGGATTGTTCATGTTGCATGACATTTAACATGTATAAATAAATATCATTTTCTATGTTTTAAAAAATATCATTTTATCTTTCATTAATTTAAATATTTTGGATAATTTTTTGGATATATCGGATAATTTCAGAGGATTTTTTGAATATTTAGGATAAATTTTCTTATGTTTCAGATATCTATCCAAAATACATTTTTTTTAAACTTTTAAATTATTTCTAAGATTATTATATAATTATTTTTTTCTAAATTCGGATATCCGTTTTGGATATCAGAATCCAAAGTTCGGATATCCGAGTTTTGGATGCGCATTAGGATATAGAAATTCACTATACGAAATTTTTATATATCCGAAATTCAGATATACGAAGTAGCTAAAATATATATCCGATCTTAAATTACTCTACATAGACGTAGGCGTAGGCATGAGTGGATTCTAACTTCTTTAATCAAATAATTTATTTTTAAATGAAACCTTCTGATGATTCTTAAACGATGATTTATGTTACAGTGTCTGATCGAAGTCAAGCATATTTTTTCTAGAAAACCTTTTTATTGATGTGAGTTGTTCCATACGCGAAACGGTGATTTCACGAACTTATATAACTAAACTGTACTTTTAAAAAAAGTTTTATGATGCAAAAAATGTAAACTTTTTGGTTAAAACATTTTTTTCATAGCATGTTTAAAAAGATTATATTTTGTTATTATTTTTTATGAAAATATAAGTTGAAATTATTGCAGAAATAACAAGTTGTGATAGTATATATAGGTGTTACTGGTATAATTGTTTGAATTTAATTTGAGTTAAATAACTTGTTTTTATTTTTGTCAAATAATTCTTAACTGAGATCTATAGTTATTGACAATAAGAAATAAATAAATCGCAAAGAATAATTAAAAAAAAAAAAAAAAAGAAAAAGAAAAGAGAAAAGAATTTGAAGATACCATTGTATAACAATCTCCCACTGTTATTGATTCATTTGTTTATGTTGACAGTTGTATGGTTCTAAATACTAGTACGTTTGTGCCTGTATGATTGACTAAATTTTATTTATCGAACTAAACTTTTGCAATTTTAGTTACACTTTAATCTATGTTTAGTGCTAATTTCAAAAGATAATATTCCTACTGATCGAAAATATAAAAATAAATTACCTTTTAGAAAAGTGTATTGTGTATGAGTTATTATTAGTTGAAGAGTTTGTATAGTTTTGAAGCAGGAACATAAATTTTAAAGCATGGGTAATATTAATAGCAAAATCACTACCTATAATAGTTTTTAATTTATCGACCGAAAAATTAATAATACTGACAGAAAAAAGCTTTGTCCTAAATTATTATCATGTCACTGTGTATATTTTAAGTAAATTATTCAAGTTAAAATATAATTTATAAAAGCAACAGTGATAGTAGGTCTCTAATATATAAAAACAAATATATACTCAATGAAATCATACTCATAACAAAAACCCGTAATTCTATGTATGAGATAAGGTAATATCTTTCTCTCCAACATTAATTTTATTGAGAACTTTGTTTCAGAAACCTTTTTTGGTATATAAAGTGTATTGTATGAAAGGTAGTGTCGAGAAACATAAAGTGTGACACTCACACACAATTAATAAATGAAAAAAAAAACAAAAGTAGTATATAACAATAATACATTACTAATAACATTTAATGATAAAAAAAATATAAATACACGTAATTGAGTAGATGCAAAACGATTGACATAAATAAGGTATATAAAAAAAACCCTACATATTTCCTTAAGATCCCAACTAAAAAACAAAAAAAAAAACAAACAAACAAACAAAAAACAAACAAACAAACTAAAAACTCTATACATCCTCCTCCTGTCCTCCAAGTGCATATAATTTATCTATCATTCTCAATAACTACTCTCTTTCATAATATCCTTAATAGATATGTAAACATATTAATTTATGTCGAATCACTTATCAAAAATAAGTTTAGGTTCGTTTTTGTTCCTCCTCTCTACAATGATAGTTTTCATGATTCTCATTAACATTAGACCAGTAAGAAAAATGATATATAAAAAAGGAACCCGTTGACAGAACATGGGTGTGATTGGTGTTGCCAGTAGTGAGGTATACCTTTGAGTTAAAATTTTTATTCTTTTGAGTTAATACTTTTTGAAATTAAAAAAAAACTATTAAATAAAAAATAAATTTAAGGTGTTTAAAAAAACTATTAAATAGCAAATACATTTAAGGAATTTATTCTGATTTCTATTTCCTTCATTTATTATTATAATACAAGGTTGGAATGTAACAAAATTCTAATTCATTAAATTCTGTTGACATTTAACTAACTTTTTTTTTAACAGCGAAGGTCTCAATCGTGTGAACCTACTGTTTCCAGGCCATATCACCAAGGTCTAGTTACCAGGACCTCCATGAGCCACCACAACCACCCCAGGAGGAAACCCCACTGGGAAAACCCCTTGACCCCCCTTAGACCCCTTTTTCGCTGCGGGAGGGATTTGAACCTAAGACCTCCCATTTGAAAGAATCTTGGGGTATCATTGAGGCAATGCCTCTTTGGTGACATTTAACTAACTAAACAATCCTTATACTAACTAAACAATCCTTATCTGTTGTAATTATATTATATATATTAATCACCGTGGAGGGGAACAAGACTCTTTACGGGCGTTGTGGTTTGGCCACCGTAAGTTTGTGATTTTACAGAACATAACTCTTTTGTCCTTTTGTATAAATTGTTTTCCCCATGTTTTGTATGAAACATTTTCTTTTCTTCTATTTTTATTTCTTTTACTTTTATTTTTAGTTTCAAGTTTTAAGTGTTTTAGTATTAGCTTTTTGTTACACCTATGTTTACATTTAGATTTTTTGACGTTTAAATTTACACCAAAGCATACTTTTAGATTTACTGTTGTATCTATGTTTACATTCGAGTTTTTTGATGCTCGCTTTTATAGTGTACAACGCTTTGACACTCAATTTTTTGATAGAGTATGTTTTGGAGTTTTACGACATAATGTCATTCACTTTTACAACGAAGTATGTTTTAGGGTTTTTGCAAAGGATTTCCAGACGTTTCGACATGTTTTTTATCTAAGTTTTATAGTAACATCGCCGCTAAAGGACACGATGTCTGCGTTAAAGTAGTGATATATATTAAAAGGAAACAAGGGGATGGTAAATTTCTGTTGATTTTATTTTGACAAGAACAATAAACTTCAGATTTTTTCTATTTTCATCACGAAATCTTGGGTATTCTAATATGAGAATAGTAAACATTTATTCTTCGACACAAAAGTTTTAACATTAAACTTTTAAACTTTTTTCTTTTTAACCAAAAAAGTTTGAGTATTACTATTACTATATACTATTAAAATGCATGAAAAACAAATAGTAAAAGTATATATATATATATATATATATATATATATATAATATTGTGTGGGTCCCATGATCATATATATACTGTAATTTATAGTACATAGGTGTCTGATCCATGTAATGACGTTTTGAAAATTTAGACTTGGCCTACCAATAGTTTTTTGAACTTTAAAAATTAGTAAACAGATATGACAGCATTAAATTTGAGATATTTGTTTAGAGATTTGATTTTTATTAAATTTGAGAGATTTGGGTTTTTGTTGGTTTAAAGTTTAGGATTTAAGGTTTAAGTTTTAAATCGTTATAAGAAATTTGATTTTGTTATGTGACTTATGCTTCTGCAAATGGTATATAATACCCGTTCTCGAGAGTGTCTTGTATAAATTAATATTGGACAAGATTCTCTATTCTTTCTTGTTATCTTTTTTGTTTCAAACATTGTTTGATGACGTTTGGCTTTTGCCATTATTAATATGGTTTAGTTATTTTAATCATGGATTTAAACTGTTTTATATATAAATGTTGTGTTAGCATGCAATTAAGTTGTATATACGATTTTGCATAATGATTAAATTTTCATGCATAAGTAACGTAGAGAGATTATATATGTAATGATTAAACGTTATATGACTTTAAATTGTCAAAGTGTTATTTAAATTGAACTTATTTAATTATTATTTTATTTAGTTATATGCCAATGGTTGACTTTGAAGATCGTAAATTAAGCCGAAAAAACATCAGACCATTCGTAGTGGGTTTCCACCCTTGATAAGAAAATAAATGTCGGCCCCTTTTCTTGTTTTAATATTAAAACCCATCATGATCAATGCCTATGACTATGGTTCCATGTAAAACCTTAATTATATGGAAATAAGCGATTAGGTTACTAATAAATATGTATATGTTTTGATATTGAGGTTATAGCATATAAAAATTGATTTTTAGTGTAAAATTGTAAAATGATTTAAGATTATTAGATCTATAATTTAATAGACAAAATTAAAGTCCTATTGAAAAAAATTAGTTGAATATTATTTTAGTCATTGTCAATTTTGTTGACTTTTTATCATATTTCTTCACTTTTTTTGAACGAACATAACTATAATATACGGAATTATTTTTAAAAAAATTACAAAAGTAGAATGTAAAACACAATATTGAATATAGATTACACAATAACTTAAACGTAAAATAATGACCAAAAATGTAATTTTAAAAAATTAAGATAATATGTGTTTTTCAAAATTATAAGTTTTGAAAAACACAATGTTAAAATTACACAGTTGTGTACATATAATATGTAACAAAAATAAAATAACAATTTATTTAATGCATAAAAACAATGATAAAATAACATATAATAAATTTAAAATACAAAACGCAATGATAAAAACATATTACACAATATCAATGACATATAACACAATAATCTAAAGTATAAACACAATAACCAAAATACTTTTTTTAATTAGACAATTGTCACATGTCAATCCTAAATAATTCTCACACTTATCACAAATCTAATCATTTTTTAAAATACTAAACCTACATGATAATACAATGATTTATTAATTGTTGATTTCCTACGTGAGAAAATCAAGAGATTCAATGATGGGAAGCGGTAATTTTTTGAACCTAAATAAACTCATTATCTTAAAAGTCTAAAAACAATAGTGAGCCATTAAATTATTAATTAATAACTATGATTAAATTAAGTTGTTATATGATATTTTAGTAAATTCATTTTGAATATTATAACTTGTACATCCAACATTATTTTTTGAAAAAAATATACCATAAAAACGTACACTTTTTTATTTTCAAAATTAATATAATGTTGCTATTAAAAAAATTAGTTCATTGTGTCTTTTGTATATGTTATTGTGTTTTTCTGAACAATTTAAGGCACAATGATGTTGAAGAAAACATAATGTCAATTAAGTATGACACAATAACGAGTATGGATGGAACAATGATCTTCAAAAAAGATACAATTATCTGTATAAAAAGACACAATCACCGGTAAAAAAACGAAAAAAAATAATCATACACAAACATTTAAGAAAGACACAATAATGATAATTAGACATAATGAACTGAAAAAATTTCAGTTTTATATCATTATAATATTTACTAGGTTATAAACCCATGTATTACGTGGGTTGACAAATCTAATATGTTATAAACAATTTTTTTAATGAAGATTTGTATCTTTGATAACAATAATTATTGATAAAATAATAAATGACAAATACTTAATAGAAATGATAAATTAAAAATAAGAAAAATTTAAGAATTATAAAATTATATTTTAAGATAATATATAATTGAAAATTTCTTATAAGATTTGATACATTTAATATTTAATTGTATAATTTAATTATCTAAAATCATTAATATTGAATTCAATATAAAAGTTAATTAGTATTTAATAGGAGAGATAAGAGGGAAATTTTTTTAGAGTTAGTGAGAATGTGACAAGTGTTCACTCTTTTTGTTCTTTTATTAGAATAAAGATTTTAAAGATAAAAAAGCTCGTTTTTATAATATACTAATAGTTTATTGTGGGAGATTTTTTTTTTAGTTTTTAAACATTTATTATGATTGGATAATTTGAATAATGAAAATGCACTATACTAAAATAAAAAATAACAAATTTTATGAAATCTAATTTTTAGTTCTTCATATTTTATATGTATTTATAAAACTTATAATTTAAGTGTGCTAAAAAATTATTTATAAGAATAAATATACTTTAACTAAATTAACATTGATCAATTAAATTACATAAAAATGTTAACACATAGTTGAAAAAAAAATTAAAAACATTATTTATAATTATGACATCAAATTTTTCTAAACATATTTATATGACTGTATATGTTATCAAATTATGTTATATTTTATTTAGTTATATAAAATATGTGTTTATTTAAATATGCAATGCACATGCTTTTTTTGTCGCAATACTTTTTTATTACTTGATATGTATATCTTAAATATTATTTTTTTCAACCCGTATAACACACGATATTTTAATCTAATATAAACACATGTAGCCATGTAGGTACAAATAATTTTAATATTTTAATAAACAAGATAAACTTACATCTAGAATTACATATGATAAACGATAATTCAAAACATCTTTTTACCGATTCATGTATAATCTTCTTTCATGAACTTCGGGTCAAGGCATTAAAAACGTTAACTTCATATATGGCATTTCACACATGCAATGACGTTTTTAAACAAGGTTAAACCAAACAATACACCATATTATATTCACACCCATAAACTTGAATTAACATGAATCATGTAACACCCGGCAATTTCAGGTAAATTGCAACTCTTATATTCTTTACATTTCACATTCATACTTGTTGCATTTCATTTAATTATGTTTAATTAGATGAGTTGAACACAAGCATCTACGAAACGATAATCATACATTGCACATTGGTTTTGGAAACCAAGTGTGGCAACCACAACACTAACACAAGACAATAGTTCGGATAATTATTGAATTGTGCACTACACGTTGATTAGGATTAATCAAGCGTGCAAACGCTTCGTAGAACACGAACACAAACTATCGAAGATAATTCGAGGAATTATCGAAACACACACACGAGTCTCACGAACGTTGGTGATCAATCAAACTTATGTGATACTTGTATTACGTGCTTAAACGAGCATTAGATGCTTTAGATAAACGTTAGGAATCATGTTTGAGCGAAATCGTTTCAACGAAATCGAAAAACATAGAAGTGGACTCATCGCGGTACGCGATGACCCCTCTGCAAAAGGCTCCGCGATACGCGAAGGAAAGCGGGAGTCGAGACTCCCGAATCCTATCGCGGTACGCGGTAGAAAATTTTGATCGGCCTCAGCGGTACGCGAAGGCCATGCAGATCAGAATTTCTTTATAATCAACCCCATTTCACTTCTACTCGGTTCCTTTGCAATTCACCCGACTTTCTTTGTTCAATCTCGACCAAACCACTCTGAAATCAGTCCTCCAACCTCCTGGAATCACCATTGAAGCTAGTTCTTGGCATTTGAGAGCTATAGGAACATCAAAGGAGCTTTGGAAGCCATCAAACAACAAAAGACTCAATCTTAGCCACTTGAAGAATCTCCAGAACCTGTTCTAGCACAAATCTACACATCTAAGGTAGTTTTAAATGTTTACATAGTGTTAGATCGTACATGCAAGGGTTAAAAACCCACATGCAACTCCTTACGATTATTGTGCTCGAATTTGTTGGTGATTTGATGGGTATTTGATTTAGAGTTACTGATTTTGGTGCTTAGAAATGTTAGGATTGAGTTTTGGTTAAGCTAGATTCGATTTGATGATGTTTTGGTACACTTGCCATAAAAGGAAACTTTTATGTTGCAAGTCTTCGATTTGTGATGATCTAGACATGTTAGACATGTCTAGATATTGTTAAATGTGTATTGAAGTGTTTAGAAACACATTGGGATACTTGATTTTGTCAAAAACATGGTTTTATAGAAACTTACTAAAAATGGAAACTTTTGTAAATGAAAAGAGGGCTTTTGATGTTTTTGAAAGATTCGATGAACTTAGATTATTGAAATATGTTTAGAAATGATTTCTAAGCATATTGGAAACCTTGATTTGTGAAAACGAGTTTTTAAACGGATACTTTCCAAATAAGGAAACTTTATTTGGGCAAAACGGCATAAATGGTGATTTATGCACAAACGACATGTTTTAAGAGTTTAAACGTATTTTATAAACATATTGGAAGTTATGAAATGGGATTTCATAACCACACTTTCCTAAATTGGAAACTTTCTAAAATGGAAACTTATGTGACTAGAGTCATAGGATGCATATTAGTGTCTTATGTGCGTCAAGGCACATAAACACAACAATCGTGTCACCAACGATTCGTCGAGTCTCACAAGTCAACACACACATACTCGGTTGAGCACACCGACACTTGGAGTTGTATGGATTACAACACACCACAAAACACATACTTACACCTATACGATCATAGGTGCTTACTAGCAGGACAGCTAGCTTTCGCAGACGCGAACACCCTGTAAACCGGAACTGCTCTATCAGGTGAGTTCACGGCCCCCTTTTTACTTTTTCTACCTTTGGGGGAGAAAACATTGCATGATAAACTATTTTTGGAAAACAACTCATTTCATTTATGTATGGACATGCTTTATCATTATATGTATATGTGTGGGCCCCTATCACAACTAAAAGTCCTCGCGATACTCCTCGGACCGTTAATAGCATAACGCCTAGCATGGTAATCTTGAATAGTACTATTTGGGCCTGACAAGCCCCACTACACCCGACTAGAGGTCGGAACAGTGCAAAATTGACCAACACTTTGCCGTAGTCTTGTGATGGACATGGCGGGAGGCACCCACTGTCAGCTTCGGTACCATCCACAATATAATATAACTGTATTGACTAGCTATCAATCGATACTGCATTGTAATGATACATGGATAACCACTTTTACTTTAAACATTGGATGTTTACTGCTTATGATAAACCTGTGCTCTCACCAACCTTTGTGTTGACCCTTTTACTCGCATGTTTTCTCAGGTAACTAAGGCACGCGCACAAGGACTAGGATGCTAGGATGGGGTCCATGCATCTACTGTAGTGTCTTAGGCCACTTAATAATATTTAACATTTGGTTATGTTAATTATGTATTGTCAAACCACTTTAATCGCTTCCGCACTATTGTTAATTGTCATTTTGAAAACTGTTTTAATTCAACGCTTCCGCAAGATATGAATGTTAAACCATTTTGCCAACTTATACTTTACTTCCGCAACTCTGATATTAATAAACTGCTTTATCCAAATTATTGGATGTACGTGCATAACCAGACATATAGGTCTCGCATCTTGTGTGACCGGAGACTGCGATCCTGACAATCTGCCGTCGCTCGCGCCCCGGAAGGGACGGGATTTCTCGGGGTGCGACAGATTGGTATCAGAGACTCCGGTTATTGCGAATTAGGTTTGCATTTAGTGAACTTAGTCTATAACCACTAGTCTCCACACAACACATAGTGCTTAGTATTGTAGTACTTGCACACACGTTACATCTTTTATGCATTACGTTCGTCACTGCACGTGACTACCCATGACGGGGAAGAGCCGATAGCTCTAATACGTTCTTTACAGTACCTACCGCACACACTACATTAGTCATTAGACAAACACTAACACGTATTCTCGCTATGAAGATCATGGCTGGAAGGCGTGGAGGACGCAGGAATGCAGGAGGACGAGGAAACATCAACCTCACTGCAGCTGAACTGAACGCGCTCATCAACGAGCGAGTTGAGGAGGTACTTGCTGCACGGGAAGCTGCCCGTAACCAAAACCCACTGAACCAAGGTGATGAATCTATTCATACTCACCTTGCATCACAATCACTTGTTTCCAATTCAACACGTTTAACCGATACTTGTCACACCCCGAGCCGGCGGGAACGGATCGGGCTTTCCCGTCGGGCGGAAAGTTCCCGGGGCGCGATATCATTGTATTGATAATCGAATGATCAGATTGTATACATTGCACATGAGATGTAATTGAGAAATGCTAAACATGACATGAAATAGAATTACAAAGTTAAATTACATTGTACATCATAATTTAACTAAGTAAATCTAATCAAAAAGAATCAGTGAGTTTATATCTTGAACTGTACAAGATATACAAAAATGATTCACTGTGTTGTCATTCAAAAGTATGCAATCAAAAGAAAGCTAGGTCTTCTATGAGTCCACTAGCTATGTACTTGCATGTAATATCTACTCCTGTCCGTCACCTGAGAAAACATGCATTTAAAACAAGTCAACACTAGATTGGTGAGTTCATAATATTTGTAATTGAAAATCATTGAAATTGTCATGCAAACATTCACATTGTCATAATTGTAACTTGAAATACTTGTTTCACCCAATGGTCTCTCCTTAGTTGTATGTACAAGTAGGATATCATCTGATTAAGTATGCTTATATATAGGGAATCACGAAAGGGTCACCCCAGACGCTATCCCACCACATACTTAGTCAAATTTCCACATCACTTGCGATACAACTAAAGATATCCATTCCCAAATCCGTGTGATTGTCACTCCTGAATCCCATGTGTTCACCTGTATAGAATAATTTGATGTTGTATTTGTAGTTATCAATTGTAGTTTAGATAACTTTCATATATTAAGGATGTTAGATTCATTAAATCTGATCCTTTTATTATTCTATTGTGATGGTGAGTTAACTGATGATACACTTTTAAATATAAAGTGTGTGAGTTAATCTCTTGCAACTTGTTTTTGGATATCAGTGCATAGAGCCTAAACTGAACCCATTGAAATCCTCACGTAATCAGATTTCAATGCATTCAGTTTATCCCTACCACTCTGTATACGTATTGTCCTCAACATAGACTGTTATTAGTAGTGTGACATGAGAGTAGATCACTTTCTCAAACTACCAATCAACTGTATCTAAGTTGGATTAATTACTTATCACTGCATATTAATATCACCATGCGTCGCTTTCCAGAACCTGACTTGAAGTCGCCCTGTCACCGATCATACGTTACCGGCCAAATGAATCGTTACGATCAACATACTAGCCCTACAAGCTAGAGGTTTGTCAAACCTATGGTACCATTATGCTATCGTCGGTTTAATCACATCAAACTAACTGGTCAGCGAATTAAAGGGTCTTACATGATCTCAACAATTGGCACATGATTGAAATGATATAATACTACAGCTCAACAGTAATTAATTGTAATTGTGTTCTCTTGTATTGTCGTGTTCCTTGTACTGTGCTTATCCATGGCATTAACAAAGTTGAATAAGAACTTGTCTTATTATATTATGTAAATCATTTGAGAGAATGATGCTGTTTCATGAAGTTACGTTATCATGATTATCATTCTTTGTTCCTTGTTTTCCTTGTAACATGTATTGAATTGAGAAGCTAAGTGTTATAAGAACGAGTCTTATTACACTTACTTGATTCTTGTAACGAATGATGTGATGAAGATGTATTATCATCATATCATTCATATGTGTATTCTTGTAATTATGTCATCTTGTTTCCTTGTAATTGATTCTATATCATTTATCGTAAGAATAACTAAATATTGTAGAATTTAATCCTACAACTAAGTTATTCTATTGTATTGATAAGTCATAATATAATGAAATCATTATTTACTTATCTTCAATTGTCATCTTGTAATCATTCAAGCATGCATACAATGATTTATGATAATAAACATTTTTATATCAAATAATCAAAGTATAAGTCATATGTAAGCAAAACTTTTAAATACATAAAAGTAAAGCATGTTTCTCAGCCCCGATAGTTGAAAATCAATTAAGATTAGAGAAAAGGGGCATATGAACTCACCTTGTAGTTGTTGAGGGTTGACTTAGCTTATATGTGAATGCCCGCGCTCTCGTTTGAATTCGTTGTGTTCACGATCCTGTATTGATTTGTTGTAACTTGTAAGTATAACCTAATAGACTTTTGGGTGTGTATGTGTGGGTGTTAGCCCTAAGTTGGCTTTCACGCGTAAGACTTGGTCATGATCACCGTTCGGTCTCTTATGCAGGTTTTAAGTTAAAAACCTTATGAGTTATTATCTTGTAATCTTTGACTTGACTCATTCTTGTAATTGTACACTTTGATCTTATGAAATATGTTAAACCCGAAGGTTTGAAGTGATGTGTAGACCGAACTATGTGACCAAGTCCTATGTTGGGCCTCTAGGTCATTTGTTGGGCCCTAGGCCCAAACCTATGGGCCTTGGTCTGTTCTTGAACCACCAAGAGTGTTAGACCATTTTGGAACATGTGAATCAGTGATATACAGTGTGGAAATACGAAAGCTTGGTCAATTGCTAAGAAACCTAATGAATAGGTGGCCTTGTGACCTCCATTGGGTCACGATGAGAAACTGTTGGGCCCGAAGTGGGCCCAGGCAAGATTTGTCGGGCCAAAGGTTAGAATGAACTGTAGGAACCATGGTTGGGCCAAAAATAGGTGGTTGTCCAAGATAATGACAAAGTGGCTCCAAAAAGGGAGGACAAAGGCCTCAAAGTGGACCTTAAATCGATTTCTGTGGGCCTCGGGTAGATTTTGATGGGCCCCATGGATTTTGTCTCAGGCCTTTGCCAAAAGCACTCATGGGCCAAGTTGGGCCTGGATTAGAATGGCTGAAACAATAATGGGCCTTGAATTTGGGCTTTTGGCCAAAATGGTGGCCTTGAATCACATTTTGTGAGCCATGGGCCAAACTAGATGGGCCTCAAGGGATTTCTATCAGGCCCTGAGCACAATAAGTGTTGGGCCAACATGGGCCTGGATCAATTGGGCCAAAACTGTTATGGGCCCAATTCAAGGAAAATGTGGGCCATTTGGGCTTGTGTGAATTAATTCCAAGAGCCAACTTCATTCCAAATGAGTTAAATGATTATACTAGCTTATTCTGGGTCATGTTGGACTAAAATGGAGCTTGGGCCTGTAATGGGCCAAGGATTTTAGAGTTGGGCCAAGAATGGGTCATGATATGGAGCTGTTGGGCCTAAGGAAAAACGAGTTGGGCCTAACACATTTGCATGGCTATAGTTTGGTCGACTGATAGTTCTAAGCCTTGGCCGAATAGAGTTGGCTAGCTAGTGATGGGGTGTCCAACGTGTGAAGATGTAGCCGACTGTCAAAGGGTTGGCCGAATGATGGTAGTGCGGCGAATGAATACAACCTAGGTCGAATGAAGGGTCTTGGCCGAATGTTGTAGCTCGAATGAGGAGTGGTCGAATGAAATGCTGCATGGAGGTCGAATGGGTATATGGCCGAATGTGGTGTTGCATGGCGAATGAGGGCTCACGAATGAGGGTCCCTGGTCGAATGAAAGCGGCGAATAACATGGAGTATGTGGCAAGCGAATGGTGCTCTTTCGGCGATTGTGAGGGCTGGTCGAATGAGCATGTCGAATGAGGTGAAGACCGACTGAGGCCTGTCGAAGGAGGAGCTGCGAATGTGGGTCATACGGTCACCAGGTCATTCGACCCCAAGGCCATTCGGCCGAGCTGGATGTCGGGGTCGACCTGGGTGGTTGTATGGTGGTTCTAGCTCAGCTCTAGGCTGGTCCATAGTGGATTAGAGATGCGTTCAAAATGGTGAGGTCGAGAAACCCATGTATAAGGCGGTTAGGGTTTGGTGAAGAAGAAGGGTTTGAAAACCCTAAAAACCGTGACTTTGACCACGATTTTACCTGGTTTCCAGTGGTGTAAAGCTTAGATCTGTTGTCCTTTCTTGTAGAGGATGTCGAGGGCTACGCGTGGGCGAAAGAATCACTCAATTTGGTTGAGAAACGAGAGAGATATGGAAGAGAGAAGGTCTTCAATGGTGGTATGTGTGTGTAGCCGGAAATGTAAGGGGAGAGAGGTTGGGGAAGATGGAAAATGAAAGAAAACTTTCATTTAAGGGTTTTTATACCCGCGTGGTGTTCGGGTTCGTTTCGGTTGCTCGGTTCGCGTTTTCGTTACGTTTCCGGAACGTAACGCGCGTATTTTTGGACTTTAATTTAAACGATTTTAATTACACAACTCTGATGAGTTTCAAAATTGTAAAACATTATTTATTTAGTTTTAATAATTTAAAATCGTTCGTGTCGAGTTTTTATTATCGTTTCGTCAGAACACGTCGCCTTCGCGCGTATTCGTTCGAATCGTCACCCGAACAATTACGACGATGGTTTTGCTTTCTAACTTTTGTTTTCTACTTATCAGTCATTATTTCAGAACTCTAAACTCCCAGATATGTTTGTGTGAATCGTCACTCACGCAAACACGCTGCCAGTTTATTATTCCGAAATAACACTGCAATTGTGCTTGTTTTGTGTTTCCTCACTGTCGGACTCAACTAAACTCCATGTTTCACATTGTTTTTGAACTGTCTTGTCGGCCATCTAATTCCTGTCATCTGTGGACATCAGATCGCAACCGATATGTTTTCGCTGTTACTTGAACACTTGCTGTTTCTTGTGAATAGTTGTGTCAACTGTACTTAAGTTTTCACTCAAATACACACAACTAATGTTCAAATGTACGTTGTACTTATTGTATTTCAGTTTTCACAGAAATACGTACAACTTGTGTATTGTATATTGAATTCACATAATACATTTACTGTTCATAATCTTGTATATACACGTAGTATAAAGTGAAAGTACGCATACCGTACGGACTTGCCGGACGATCTGGCACTTGCTGTTACAGCCTCCCCTTGTTAAAGAAATTTCGTCCCGAAATTTAAGCATCAAAGTCGGGCTTCAATTCTCGAACAGTTGGGGATACTTTGCTTTCATGTTGTCCTCACGTTCCCAGGTAAACTCTGGTCCACGCTTGGAGTTCCATCGAACCTTTACAATAGGGATACGGCTTCGTTTCAGTCTCTTGACCTCACGTTCCATAATCTCTACAGGTTCTTCGATAAAATATAGTTGTTCATCAATCTGTATCTCTTCCAACGGTATGATCAATGTTTCATCTGCTAGACACCTCTTGAGATTTGATACATGAAACACATCGTGTACTCCACTGAGTTCATCAGGGAGTCTGAGTCTATATGCCACAGGACCTATGCGTTGAGTAATCTCAAACGGTCCAACATACCGAGGTGCTAGCTTGCCTTTAGCCCCAAACCGGACTACGCCTTTCCATGGGGACACTTTCAACATGACTCGGTCACCCACATCGAATTCCAAAGGCTTGCGCCGTTTGTCTGCGTAACTCTTTTGGCGGCTACGTGTTGCTTGTAATCGTTGTTGTATCTGGGCAATCTTATCAGTAGTTTCCTGAATAAGTTCGGGCCCAGTGATTCTGTTTTCTCCCACTTCGGTCCAACAAATTGGAGACCGACATTTTCTACCATAGAGTGCTTCAAACGGAGCACATCCAATACTGCTGTGGTAGCTATTGTTGTAGGAGAACTCAATGAGTGGTAAATGAGTATCCCAACTTCCACCGAAGTCAAGGATGCATGTTCTCAACATATCCTCTAGGGTTTGAATGGTGCGCTCGCTTTGTCCATCCGTTTGTGGATGATAAGCAGTGCTCAAGTTAACACTTGTCCCTAAGGATTGTTGCAATGATTGCCAGAACCGCGAAGTAAATCGACTGTCCCGGTCGGAAATAATAGACAATGGCACCCCGTGCCTCACTACTATTTCATCAATGTATAGTCTTGCAAGTTTCTCCATCTTGTACGTCTCTCTGATCGGCAAGAAGTGTGCGGACTTGGTCAATCGATCAATGATGACCCAAATAGAATCGTATCCGCTGGAAGTGCGGGGTAGCTTGGTAATGAAATCCATAGCTATTTGTTCCCACTTCCATTGTGGTATCTCCGGTTGTTCCAGCAAACCCGAAGGTTTCTGGTGTTCTGCTTTGACCTTGGCACATGTGATGCATTTGCCAACATAAGTGGCAACATCTTTCCTCATACCCGGCCACCAATAAAATGACCTAAGATCTTGATACATTTTATCGGCACCAGGATGAACTGAGTAACGTGTCTTGTGTGCCTCGTCAAGTATGAGTGTCCGAAGTTCATCTACTGCTGGAATCCAAACACGATCCAGATAATAGATAACTCCATCTTGTTTTGTCTTGAAATGTTTCTCGGCTCCACAATCGAGCTCGCGTTTCAGATTGTCTCTTGCCACGGCCTCTTGTTGTGCTTGTAAAATATGATCTCTCAAACTTGTTTGCACAGTCATTCCCATGGCGCGAACGCGTAAGGGTTTGACTCTTTCCTTCCGGCTCAAAGCATCTGCAACAACATTTGCTTTGCCCGGATGGTATTTGATCACACAATCGTAATCGTTCAGGAGCTCAACCCAACGTCTCTGTCTCATGTTAAGCTCCTTCTGATCAAATATGTGCTGTAAACTCTTGTGATCTGTGAAGATAGTGCACTTAGTACCATAAAGGTAGTGTCTCCAAATCTTTAATGCAAATACAACAGCCCCCAGTTCAAGATCGTGTGTCGTGTAATTCTTCTCGTGTATCTTCAGCTGTCGTGAGGCATAAGCAATGACTTTGTCTCGTTGCATTAAAACACATCCGAGTCCCTGATGGGAAGCATCACAATAAACTACAAAGTCATCATTGCCTTCTGGGAGTGTTAAGATTGGAGCATTGCACAATCTTTGTTTCAATGTCTGGAATGCCTCTTCTTGTTTCTGAGTCCACACAAAAGGTTCAGACTTCTGTGTGAGCTTGGTGAGGGGTAAAGCTATCTTAGAGAAATTCGAAATGAATCTCATGTAATAACCTGCCAATCCCAAGAATGATCGAATCTCTGTTGGTGTTGTAGGCACATCCCAGTTCTTGATTGCTTCAATCTTGGCAGGATCCACGTGAATACCATTACTGTTAATCACGTGACCCAAGAACTGAACTTCACTTAGCCAAAATTCGCACTTGGAGAATTTGGCATAGAGTCGTTCTTCTTTCAGAAGCTCCAAAACTGTCTTGAGGTGTTGCTCATGTTCCTTCTTGTTCTTTGAATAAATCAGTATATCATCAATAAAGACGATCACAAACTGATCTAAATACGGCTTGCACACCCGGTTCATTAAGTCCATGAACACAGCCGGTGCGTTCGTCAATCCGAATGGCATCACCATAAATTCGTAATGACCATATCGAGTACGAAAAGCCGTCTTGGGTATGTCTTCCTCTTGAATCCGGAGCTGATGATAGCCTGATCTCAGGTCTATCTTTGAAAAGTACTGTGCTCCCTGTAACTGATCAAACAAATCATCAATCCTCGGTAACGGGTACCGATTCTTGATGGTGAGTTTGTTGAGTTCTCGATAATCGATGCACATCCTGAAAGTTCCATCCTTCTTTTTAACAAAAAGAACCGGAGCTCCCCATGGGGAAAAGCTCGGTCGGATGAATCCTTTATCGAGGAGTTCTTGTAACTGATTAGACAACTCCTGCATCTCAGATGGAGCAAGTCTGTAAGGAGACTTAGCTACAGGAGTTGCTCCCGGAATCAAGTCGATTCGAAACTGTACTGATCTCTCAGGTGGCAGTCCCGGTAAGTCATCCGGAAACACTTCTGCAAAATCTCTCACAATTGGCACATCTTGAATCTTGATTGTTTTCTTGTCTCTCTGAATCACATGAGCTAAAAATGCAACACATTGTTTCCGTAAGCACTTGCGAGCTTTCATGCACGAAATTATCTTGACACTGCGTTTCGCTTGGTCTCCACGAATCTCCAAGACCTCATTGTTCTCCATAGGAATGCGTAGTAGTTTATCGGAACAGATGAACTCAACTCGGTTAAGAGATAGCCAATCCATTCCGATGATGATGTCGAAACTGCCCAGCTCCATCGGTATTAAGTCGATGGAAAATGTATGATCACCAAGTGTTAGTAGGCAATTCCTAAATACTGTGTCAACTGTAATCTGTTTGCCATTAGCTATCTCAATAGTATAAGGGGAGTCTAATGATTCCTCAACATGATTAAGATGGCTAGCAAAATCGGATGAGATAAAACTCTGATCCGCACCAGTATCAAATAATATAGAGGCATAGAAATCAGATAGAAGAAATGTACCCGTAATGACGTTCGGGTCTTGTCTAGCTGCAGCAGCTCCTATCTGAAAGGCTCGTCCTCTTGGTGCTTGAGCCCTTTGTTGATTTCTCTTGGGGCAATCCCTAGAGAAGTGACCAGGTTCACCACAATTGTAGCAAGACCTGCGATCAGTAGCAGCAGCAGTAGTGGTTGCATTGTTGTTTCTGTTTGGAGCTCCCGTGCTCCTGCAGCGGTTTGCCCAATGGCCAAACTTTCCACAGTTTGTGCATTGCATGCACTGAGAGTTTGGCGCGTGATGATACCGACAAGTGTTGCACAAAGGTGCAGTGCCAGTGTAGGGCTTTCTGACTTGCAGTGGTGGTGGCTGATTAAGCATTGGGGCCTGAGTAGTGGCAGCAAAGTTCCTTGCCACTTTTTGTTTCTTAGCCGGACGTTTATCCGACTTCTTGGAAGTTCCAGCTTTGGCTGTTTCAGCCCCATCCTTTAAAACTCCAGACTTTACCATCACCTTGGTAAGTTTAGCTGAGAGGGAGATAGCAGCCTCCAAAGTAGCAGGATAAGCAGCCAACACTATACTTTGGATGTAAGAAGGTAATCCCGCCACATAACGGTCAATCAGCTTTTCCAATGTTGGTACCATTTCTGGCACCAGAGCTACCAACTCATGATAGCGAGTGGTGAAGGTCATATGATCAGCTCCCTTCATTACATGGTTCGAGAGTTCCGTTTCCAGCAGTTGCAGTTCGTGTTTCGGACAGAACTCGTTCCTCAGAAGGAGCTTAAATTCTGCCCATGGCATCGCCATTGCTTCATCTCTTCCCTTTGCTCGAATCTGAGCATTCCACCATGTAAGTGCTCGCTTGCTGAATGAACCAGCTGCATAGCGAACTTTATGGTGTTCTGGACAGTTGCTAATGTCCAGAGTATTCTCCATCTTTTCTAGCCATTGGATCAGTCCAACAGCTCCTTCAACTCCGGTGAAACTTGGAGGTTTGCATCCTACAAAAGACTTGTAGGAGTAGTCTGTGACACCCCGTAAATTCCAGGTCAGCTTTGATTTTATTTAAATGTTTATTTAAATGCATTATGTACACGTGGCACTAGAATTAGATTAATTTAGTGTGACACGTGGCACGACAGTATGAACACTGACACATGACTTGATAATTCGTGGAATTATCGGCAAACAGCACACACGTGTCAAAACACACGAACGTTGGTGAACGTCTAACACATTGTGAAACACAACACTCGAGACTTCACGAAACAATCACACATTGAACTTGGGAGTTCAAACAAGGCCAAACGAAAGTTCGTAGACGTGAAAACGGCAACGAACGGATCAAACCAACGAAAATGGGCCTATTGGGCTCACCAGGGGATCTGTCGTGCTACGCGACGGCCCACAAGGACACTGTCGCGATACGCGACAGGTGGCGGGGGAAATTTGAACGCGGAACATCCTCGCGCTACGCGAGGGGAACTCTTGAAGCTGTCGCGCTACGCGAGGAGACCCAGTTCGCAGAATCTTTATTTAACCAAGATGTAATCATCACCAGCCAACCTAGCCTCTCATTTCCGATTCCAAGACACTCAAACTCGTCTCCTACACCTGCAAATCACCATTTTCATCAGCTGGAAGCCATTGTTGAGGAGATTGAAGCTCAAGAACATTGAAGCAAGCCTCCTAGACCACCACCCATCACCACCATCTTCTTATTCGTTGAGGAACCTGCTGTCCAGAAGCTCTTAGAAGCCTTCTAGCTCGATTTTATCATCATCTCAGCCTTCTTGGAGCCTTAGAAGGTAGTATTTACATTCCTCCATGGCTAGAACGTCCATTTCTCACCACCACACGCACATGCATGTGTTAAAACCCACATGCAAGCACCCATGGCTCACATGCACGAATTTATAATATGGGTTTGTTGATTTTAAGATGATTTATGATGATCTAACATGATTAGAATGCATTTGGTGATGATCTATGATGATGTGTATGTAAGGATTTCATGTTTTGTTCATAAAGTGTTGAATGATGGCCATGCATGCATGATCCATGATGGTAGGAATGATCTTGAGTATGTTGATATGCTTATTGATAATGTTAGAAGGATTACTCATGGTTGGATTTGTTTAAAATGATCAAAATGTTGATTTTTAGTAATCTTTCCATTATTAGTAACTTTTATTTGCAAAATGATTGTTGGAGATGAATTCATGAACATGCAAGTATGTGGATTTGCTATTAGGATGATAATATGATGATTTGATTTGTTAGAATGTGGTTTCGATAATGAGTATGGTCATTTCTAGCAATATTACTAAATATAGAAACTTTTGTGAATGAAATATTGATGGATGATGATTTAGACTATGTTGACATGATTAGATGATAGTAAATAGCATATTATGATGAATGATGGTATGAAAAATTGCTTGGAAATGTTAAATGGTCATTTTTATGCAAAAACCACAAAGTTACTATTTTTAGTAACTTTATGGTTACAAAAACCGACTTAGGAATATGTTGAATGACTTGAGCATGCTAAATGATTTATTATGTTATAATATGATGTTTAGATGCTAAGTTAGATGGTTTCCGATGTCACGTATGCTAAAAATGGAAACTTTCCATTTTAGGAAACTTTTGTGCACTAACATGCTATAAACGACGTATATGAACTTGTATGATAATGTGCTATGTGCTAACATGACCCCGTAGGACCATTGAGCATGCTAGAACTCGAACACCGTCATGCTTTGTGAACTTTCTAAAAATGGAAACTTACTATAAATAGTAAGTTGTCCATAAACGCGACCTACGCGTTTTGCACACGACAAACACTTACACGATTGCTACATGAGTCACAAACCGTCACACGGTTCACCAACGGGTCGTTGACTTGACACGGTCAACTTTGGTCAAACACGGTCAACTTTGGTCAAACACGGTCAAACATGGCCAAACATGGTCAAACCCGGTCAAACATGGTCAAACATGGTCAAACATGGTCAAACACGGTCAATGTGGACCAACACGAGCAAACACGGTCATTGTGGACCGACACGGACAAACATGAACAACCAAGGGTTGTTGGACACAAACACGGGCACTAACACGAACACTAGCACGGTCACTTACACGAACTCACATACGGTATACGATATAGGTTGCCGGTGACCGAGACGTGCTACTTGACGTTCAGGAGCTTACGCTTACACACTACTTCATCACTAAGGTGAGTTTACGGCCCCTCTTTACTCTTTTTCAAATGCTTTTAAATAGGGGGAGAATACTAGTTGCATCGAGTCAAACATTATTACTGTACAAACACTATTGTGTATGCTGGTTTATTGGACAAACATTAAGTGTTGAACTCGTTACAAGCCCTCACAAAGTCTTACCGTTAATGTACAAACAACGTGGTAGATTTGGATGGATCCATTAGGGAATGACTAACCCCACGGGGCACCATGTTGACTGAGTGTCATAACCCGTGCAAATTCTGACCTAACTTGCTATGTATACGAGGCATAGCGGAGGCAAGAGCAAACAAGTCTAGTTCGGTAGTGACGCACTGACACTTTGGGCCTAGGGCTCGGTACTAACATTGATAAACAGCATGACACACTTTTCATTACTATATGTATATCAAAACCTGTGAACTCACCAACCATTGTGTTGACACTTGTTTTTAAACTTGTATTCTCAGGTAACTAGCATGACAGGCTCGTGGAGCAGGAAAGCACATAGGGGACATGAGCATAGGGTCCCACATGCATTTGTTTTCGTGTCTTTTGAAAACAATTTGACTTTATTTTATTTAAAACGTTGTTGTATTGAACTACTTACAATTTCCGCTGTGTAAACAATCATTTTCCGCTGCAATACTACTTTATTTCCGCTGCAAACTATTTTATTCTGTGTATGTGTCAAACACTGGATTTGTAAACACATATAGAGGTGTTCTATATGACCTTGAGCTGTGATTCTGGACACGTCACATCCACGTGGACATTTGCCACAAGTGGGAATTTGGGGGTGTGACATAGTCCGAAGTATGACTAGTGTTTCCACTAGCCTCTCCTGTAGTATGGCCAGAATTGTTGCCGTGGCCTTGAATTCGGTTTATCATCTCTGGGATGACATCTTTCAGCTGACTTGTCAGTTGAGTACTCAGCAGGGTTGCCAAAGCGATAGTAGCAGGATCTATCATCTGAACATTGCTTGAGCCTGGTGGTGGAGAGTGTGGAGGAGGTGGAGGTGGTGGTAAATGTGGAGGAGAGTCAGCTGGTGATGGAGTCGATGAATGCGGAGCTGAACCTTGAGTCAACGGTAATAGAAGTGGTTGTCTTCGCGGCGGCATTCTGATCATAACCGAAAAGAAATCGGTTAGTGCAGTGATCAGAAGCAGAAGACATTATGCAAATAGAATCCTATATCATAAGATCTCTACATGAGGTCCCTAGGTTATAGTCTAGGCCAAACCGTTTTAGTAATATGACCTATATTTCTCTATAACCATGGCTCTGATACCAATCTGTCACACCCCGAGCCGGCGGGAACGGATCGGGCTTTCCCGTCGGGCGGAAAGTTCCCGGGGCGCGATATCATTGTATTGATAATCGAATGATCAGATTGTATACATTGCACATGAGATGTAATTGAGAAATGCTAAACATGACATGAAATAGAATTACAAAGTTAAATTACATTGTACATCATAATTTAACTAAGTAAATCTAATCAAAAAGAATCAGTGAGTTTATATCTTGAACTGTACAAGATATACAAAAATGATTCACTGTGTTGTCATTCAAAAGTATGCAATCAAAAGAAAGCTAGGACTTCTATGAGTCCACTAGCTATGTACTTGCATGTAATATCTACTCCTGTCCGTCACCTGAGAAAACATGCATTTAAAACAAGTCAACACTAGATTGGTGAGTTCATAATATTTGTAATTGAAAATCATTGAAATTGTCATGCAAACATTCACATTGTCATAATTGTAACTTGAAATACTTGTTTCACCCAATGGTCTCTCCTTAGTTGTATGTACAAGTAGGATATCATCTGATTAAGTATGCTTATATATAGGGAATCACGAAAGGGTCACCCCAGACGCTATCCCACCACATACTTAGTCAAATTTCCACACCACTTGCGATACAACTAAAGATATCCATTCCCAAATCCGTGTGATTGTCACTCCTGAATCCCATGTGTTCACCTGTATAGAATAATTTGATGTTGTATTTGTAGTTATCAATTGTAGTTTAGATAACTTTCATATATTAAGGATGTTAGATTCATTAAATCTGATCCTTTTATTATTCTATTGTGATGGTGAGTTAACTGATGATACACTTTTAAATATAAAGTGTGTGAGTTAATCTCTTGCAACTTGTTTTTGGATATCAGTGCATAGAGCCTAAACTGAACCCATTGAAATCCTCACGTAATCAGATTTCAATGCATTCAGTTTATCCCTACCACTCTGTATACGTATTGTCCTCAACATAGACTGTTATTAGTAGTGTGACATGAGAGTATATCACTTTCTCAAACCACCAATCAACTGTATCTAAGTTGGATTAATTACTTATCACTGCATATTAATATCACCATGCGTCGCTTTCCAGAACCTGACTTGAAGTCGCCCTGTCACCGATCATACGTTACCGGCCAAATGAATCGTTACGATCAACATACTAGCCCTACAAGCTAGAGGTTTGTCAAACCTATGGTACCATTATGCTATCGTCGGTTTAATCACATCAAACTAACTGGTCAGCGAATTAAAGGGTCTTACATGATCTCAACAATTGGCACATGATTGAAATGATATAATACTACAGCTCAACAGTAATTAATTGTAATTGTGTTCTCTTGTATTGTCGTGTTCCTTGTACTGTGCTTATCCATGGCATTAACAAAGTTGAATAAGAACTTGTCTTATTATATTATGTAAATCATTTGAGAGAATGATGCTGTTTCATGAAGTTACGTTATCATGATTATCATTCTTTGTTCCTTGTTTTCCTTGTAACATGTATTGAATTGAGAAGCTAAGTGTTATAAGAACGAGTCTTATTACACTTACTTGATTCTTGTAACGAATGATGTGATGAAGATGTATTATCATCATATCATTCATATGTGTATTCTTGTAATTATGTCATCTTGTTTCCTTGTAATTGATTCTATATCATTTATCGTAAGAATAACTAAATATTGTAGAATTTAATCCTACAACTAAGTTATTCTATTGTATTGATAAGTCATAATATAATGAAATCATTATTTACTTATCTTCAATTGTCATCTTGTAATCATTCAAGCATGCATACAATGATTTATGATAATAAACATTTTTATATCAAATAATCAAAGTATAAGTCATATGTAAGCAAAACTTTTAAATACATAAAAGTAAAGCATGTTTCTCAGCCCCGATAGTTGAAAATCAATTAAGATTAGAGAAAAGGGGCATATGAACTCACCTTGTAGTTGTTGAGGGTTGACTTAGCTTATATGTGAATGCCCGCGCTCTCGTTTGAATTCGTTGTGTTCACGATCCTGTATTGATTTGTTGTAACTTGTAAGTATAACCTAATAGACTTTTGGGTGTGTATGTGTGGGTGTTAGCCCTAAGTTGGCTTTCACGCGTAAGACTTGGTCATGATCACCGTTCGGTCTCTTATGCAGGTTTTAAGTTAAAAACCTTATGAGTTATTATCTTGTAATCTTTGACTTGACTCATTCTTGTAATTGTACACTTTGATCTTATGAAATATGTTAAACCCGAAGGTTTGAAGTGATGTGTAGACCGAACTATGTGACCAAGTCCTATGTTGGGCCTCTAGGTCATTTGTTGGGCCCTAGGCCCAAACCTATGGGCCTTGGTCTGTTCTTGAACCACCAAGAGTGTTAGACCATTTTGGAACATGTGAATCAGTGATATACAGTGTGGAAATACGAAAGCTTGGTCAATTGCTAAGAAACCTAATGAATAGGTGGCCTTGTGACCTCCATTGGGTCACGATGAGAAACTGTTGGGCCCGAAGTGGGCCCAGGCAAGATTTGTCGGGCCAAAGGTTAGAATGAACTGTAGGAACCATGGTTGGGCCAAAAATAGGTGGTTGTCCAAGATAATGACAAAGTGGCTCCAAAAAGGGAGGACAAAGGCCTCAAAGTGGACCTTAAATCGATTTCTGTGGGCCTCGGGTAGATTTTGATGGGCCCCATGGATTTTGTCTCAGGCCTTTGCCAAAAGAACTCATGGGCCAAGTTGGGCCTGGATTAGAATGGCTGAAACAATAATGGGCCTTGAATTTGGGCTTTTGGCCAAAATGGTGGCCTTGAATCACATTTTGTGAGCCATGGGCCAAAATAGATGGGCCTCAAGGGATTTCTATCAGGCCCTGAGCACAATAAGTGTTGGGCCAACATGGGCCTGGATCAATTGGGCCAAAACTGTTATGGGCCCAATTCAAGGAAAATGTGGGCCATTTGGGCTTGTGTGAATTAATTCCAAGAGCCAACTTCATTCCAAATGAGTTAAATGATTATACTAGCTTATTCTGGGTCATGTTGGACTAAAATGGAGCTTGGGCCTGTAATGGGCCAAGGATTTTATAGTTGGGCCAAGAATGGGCCATGATATGGAGCTGTTGGGCCTAAGGAAAAACGAGTTGGGCCTAACACATTTGCATGGCTATAGTTTGGTCGACTGATAGTTCTAAGCCTTGGCTGAATAGAGTTGGCTAGCTAGTGATGGGGTGTCCAACGTGTGAAGATGTAGCCGACTGTCAAAGGGTTGGCCGAATGATGGTAGTGCGGCGAATGAATACAACCTAGGTCGAATGAAGGGTCTTGGCCGAATGTTGTAGCTCGAATGAGGAGTGGTCGAATGAAATGCTGCATGGAGGTCGAATGGGTATATGGCCGAATGTGGTGTTGCATGGCGAATGAGGGCTCACGAATGAGGGTCCCTGGTCGAATGAAAGCGGCGAATAACATGGAGTATGTGGCCAGCGAATGGTGCTCTTTCGGCGATTGTGAGGGCTGGTCGAATGAGCATGTCGAATGAGGTGAAGACCGACTGAGGCCTGTCGAAGGAGGAGCTGCGAATGTGGGTCATACGGTCACCAGGTCATTCGACCCCAAGGCCATTCGGCCGAGCTGGATGTCGGGGTCGACCTGGGTGGTTGTATGGTGGTTCTAGCTCAGCTCTAGGCTGGTCCATAGTGGATTAGAGATGCGTTCAAAATGGTGAGGTCGAGAAACCCATGTATAAGCCGGTTAGGGTTTGGTGAAGAAGAAGGGTTTGAAAACCCTAAAAACCGTGACTTTGACCACGATTTTACCTGGTTTCCAGTGGTGTAAAGCTTAGATCTGTTGTCCTTTCTTGTAGAGGATGTCGAGGGCTACGCGTGGGCGAAAGAATCACTCAATTTGGTTGAGAAACGAGAGAGATATGGAAGAGAGAAGGTCTTCAATGGTGGTATGTGTGTGTAGCCGGAAATGTAAGGGGAGAGAGGTTGGGGAAGATGGAAAATGAAAGAAAACTTTCATTTAAGGGTTTTTATACCCGCGTGGTGTTCGGGTTCGTTTCGGTTGCTCGGTTCGCGTTTTCGTTACGTTTCCGGAACGTAACGCGCGTATTTTTGGACTTTAATTTAAACGATTTTAATTACACAACTCTGATGAGTTTCAAAATTGTAAAACATTATTTATTTAGTTTTAATAATTTAAAATCGTTCGTGTCGAGTTTTTGTTATCGTTTCGTCAGAACACGTCGCCTTCGCGCGTATTCGTTCGAATCGTCACCCGAACAATTACGACGATGGTTTTGCTTTCTGACTTTTGTTTTCTACTTATCAGTCATTATTTCAGAACTCTAAACTCCCAGATATGTTTGTGTGAATCGTCACTCACGCAAACACGCTGCCAGTTTATTATTCCGAAATAACACTGCAATTGTGCTTGTTTTGTGTTTCCTCACTGTCGGACTCAACTAAACTCCATGTTTCACATTGTTTTTGAACTGTCTTGTCGGCCATCTGATTCCTGTCATCTGTGGACATCAGATCGCAACCGATATGTTTTCGCTGTTACTTGAACACTTGCTGTTTCTTGTGAATAGTTGTGTCAACTGTACTTAAGTTTTCACTCAAATACACACAACTAATGTTCAAATGTACGTTGTACTTATTGTATTTCAGTTTTCACAGAAATACGTACAACTTGTGTATTGTATATTGAATTCACATAATACATTTACTGTTCATAATCTTGTATATACACGTAGTATAAAGTGAAAGTACGCATACCGTACGGACTTGCCGGACGATCTGGCACTTGCTGTTACAATACTTAACCCAACTCTACTCTTTGCTTATCTCAGGAGCAAATCCTAACCCACCTCTCTGCACATTCAAGATGTTTCTGGACTGCAAACCCCACTCCTTCAGCGGTACAGAGGGTGCCGTTGGACTATTACGCTGGATCGAGAAGGCGGAATCGGCCTTTGCCATGAGCAACTGCAGGAACGAGGACAGGGTCAAGTTCGCTGCAGGGACATTCGAGGGAGCTGCCCTCACTTGGTGGAATGCCAATGTCCAGAATCAAGGGCTCGATGCAGCCAACGCCCTACCTTGGGATGACTTTAAAAGGATGTTGAACCGCGAATACTGTCCTCGCGGCGAAGTGCAGAAACTGGAAACAGAATTCTGGAACCATAAGATGATTGGTTCCGAGGTCGAGGCTTACACAGCTCGATCGTATGAGCTGGCAAACTTGTGCCCGGAAATGGCAACCCCACCCTTCAAACATATAGAAAAGTACATTGATGGACTGTCACCCCAAATTCAGGGCATGGTGCTCTCTGCTAATCCTATCACCATGCAACAAGCCGTACGACTAGCCCACAAACTCACTGACTCGGCAGTTGCACAAGGGCTCTTGCCACCCCGTGGTGCTGTGACCACGACCAATGACAAGGGCAAGCGCAAATGGGATGACACCATGAGCAATACTTCCACTCTCCAACCACCACCACAGCAACGTAAGTGTGGAGCAATCCAAGCTTACGCACCACCCATCCCAACCAACCTAGGCTCAGGATCCTACGCAGGCAAACATCCCAAGTGCAACAAATGCAATTTACACCATGTTTTGGGACAATGCGGTTCTATCCGATGCCAACGATGTGGCAAGGGGGGACACCTCGCCAAAGACTGCAGGGGTGAGCTGCGTACAAAGACCCCACAGCCACAACAACAACAGCTCGAGGCGCCGAAGGGCTGCTTCGAATGTGGAAAGCCAGGGCACTTCAAGAGGGACTGCCCGCATCTGAAGAACAATGACAATAACGGGAACAACAACGGCCCGAAGGGACGAGCCTTCGTGATCGGGGCTAAGGAGGCCAGAAAAGATCCCAACCTTGCAACTGGTACGTATCTCTTGAACAATAATTATGCTTCTGTACTGTTTGATACTGGAGCTGAGAGAAGCTTTATATCTAAGGATTTTAGTGAGAAACTTACCATAACCCCAACACCCTTAGAGGTCGAATACACGGTAGAGCTAGCTGATGGTAAATTGATTGTAACTAAGCACATTCTGAGAGAATGCACACTAGAGCTAGCTAACCACAAATTTAAGATTGATCTCATGCCGGTTACACTAGGCAGTTTTGATGTCGTAGTGGGCATGGATTGGTTGTCTGAAAACCAGGCTGAAATCATTTGCCACGACAAGGTCGTGCGCATACCCCTCCCTAGCGGAGAAACTCTAGACATCAAGGGCGAAAGGAGTGACACTCCTCTGAACATCATCTCGTGCATGAAAGCTCACAAATGCTTACGAAAGGGATACACATCCATCTTGGCACTCATCACTGACAAGACTGAAGAGGAGAAGAGAATCGAAGACATCCCAGTCGTATGCGACTATCCCGACGTATTCCCGGAGGATCTACCAGGACTTCCACCACCTCGACAAGTGGAGTTCCGCATAGACCTTGTGCCGGGAGCAGCACCTATCGCACGAGCACCATATCGACTTGCACCTTCGGAGATGCAGGAATTGTCCAATCAACTACAAGAGCTGTTGGACAAGGGTTTTATTAGACCAAGCTTCTCACCCTGGGGAGCTCCGGTCTTATTCGTAAAGAAAAAGGATGGCACGTTTCGAATGCGCATTGACTATCGGGAATTGAACAAAGTGACGATCAAGAACCGCTACCCTTTACCGCGAATCGACGATCTGTTTGATCAACTGCAAGGATCGAGTTACTACTCCAAGATCTATCTGCGATCTGGGTACCATCAGTTGAGGATTCAGGAAGAGGATATCCCCAAGACTGCATTTCGCACTCGGTATGGCCATTACGAGTTCTTGGTTATGCCGTTTGGGCTGACAAACGCACCTGCAGTATTCATGGATCTCATGAATAGAGTATGCAAACCCTACCTCGACAAATTTATCATTGTCTTTATAGATGATATTCTCATCTACTCCAAAACCCAAGAGGAACACAAAGAGCATCTTCAATTGGCTCTTGAACTGCTACGGAAGGAGAAGCTGTACGCTAAACTCTCAAAATGCGACTTCTGGATTCGAGAAGTCCAATTCTTGGGCCATGTTGTTAATGAACAAGGGATTCATGTGGATAAGTCTAAGATAGAGGCAATCAAGAACTGGGAAGCACCAAAGACCCCAACTGAGGTGCGACAATTCCTAGGATTGGCCGGCTATTATCGACGATTTATCGAAGGATTTTCGAAGATAGCCCAACCCCTTACAGCCTTAACCCATAAGGACAAGAAGTATCTCTGGACTGATAAACAAGAAGCTGCATTCCAACTTCTCAAGCAGAAGCTCTGTAGTGCACCTATCTTATCACTTCCTGATGGAACGGATGACTTCGTAGTATATTGCGATGCCTCAATACAAGGACTCGGCTACGTGCTGATGCAGCGCGACAAGGTGATCGCATATGCTTCTAGACAATTGAAAGTCCACGAGAAGAACTACACCACCCACGACTTAGAACTTGGAGCCGTGGTATTCGCACTCAAGATCTGGAGACACTACCTGTACGGTACAAAGTGTACGATATACACTGATCACAAGAGTCTCCAACACATATTCGAGCAGAAGGAACTGAACATGCGACAACGTCGCTGGCTCGAACTCCTAAATGACTATGAGTGTGCTATCAAGTATCACCCAGGGAAGGCCAATGTAGTGGCCGATGCCCTAAGCCGGAAAAACACATCGAAACCCAATAGGGTACGAGCTTTACAGCTTACCATCCTTCCCAACCTTCCTGAGCAGATACGCGTTGCCCAAGTGGAGGCACTTAAGGCAGAAAATCTAGCGGCTGAATCACTAAGGGGAATGGAGCAACACCTTAAAGCAAAGGACGATGGTTTACAATATTTCATGGAACGCGTTTGGGTTCCACGCCACGGAAACCTACGAGACCTTGTGATGGACGAGGCTCACAAATCCCGATATTCCATTCACCCAGGATCTGATAAGATGTATCACGATCTGAAGATACTTTACTGGTGGCCGCACATGAAAGCCGACATCGCTACTTACGTAGGCAAATGCTTGACTTGTGCCAAAGTCAAGATCGAGTACCAGAAACCATCTGGATTACTCACACAACCTGAGATCCCCATGTGGAAATGGGAACGAATCTCCATGGATTTTATCACCAAATTACCCCGTACCCCAAGTGGATGTGACACTATCTGGGTAATTGTTGATCGACTGACTAAGTCAGCACATTTCCTCGCAATCAAGGAAAATGACCAGATGGAAAAACTAGCCAGAATCTATGTCAAGGAAGTGGTCTCGCGACATGGAGTGCCGATCTCCATCATTTCAGATCGAGACGCCAGATTCACTTCTAACTTCTGGAAATCATTGCAAAAGTCACTTGGCACGCGGTTGGATATGAGTACAGCATACCACCCACAAACTGATGGCCAAAGCGAACGCACGATACAAACTCTTGAAGATATGCTACGAGCGTGCGTAGTGGACTTCGGTAACAGCTGGGAAACTCACCTACCGTTAGTGGAGTTTTCCTACAACAACAGCTATCACACCAGCATCAAAGCAGCGCCTTTTGAGGCACTCTATGGCAGAAAATGCCGATCACCCATCTGTTGGGCGGAAGTGGGCGACAGCCAACTTACTGGCCCGGAACTTGTGCATGAAACAACAGAGAAGATCGTGCAAATAAGAAACCGCATGGCAGCAGCTCGAGATCGTCAAAAGAGCTATGCCGACAAACGCCGAAAGCCTTTGGAATTTCAGGTAGGAGACAAAGTCCTTCTGAAAGTCTCGCCATGGAAAGGCGTCATTCGTTTTGGTAAACGAGGCAAACTGAACCCACGGTATATTGGACCTTTCGAGATCCTGAAGAGGATTGGTCCAGTGGCATACCAACTCAACTTACCAGCCGAACTCGATGGAGTTCACAACGTATTTCATGTCTCAAACCTAAAGAAGTGTTTATCGGATGAAACACTTATTGTTCCACTGGATGAGATCCAGGTGGATGAACAACTACAGTTCGTGGAAGAACCGGTAGAGATCATGGACCGTGAGGTCAAACAACTCAAACAGAGTAAGATTCCTATTGTCAAAGTCCGATGGAACTCGAAACGCGGACCTGAATTCACGTGGGAACGTGAAGATCAGATGATGCGTAAATATCCCCATCTCTTCAAGCAGACAACGTCGAACGTCGACAACAACGAATAAATTTCGGGACGAAATTCCTTTCAACAAGGGGATGATGTGACAACCGGAAAATTTTTGTTTCTCAAACACTCTTACTTCTCAAACACTACCAACAACAACCAAATTTCGGGACGAAATTTCTTTCAACAAGGGGATGATGTGACACCCGGCAATTTCAGGTAAATTGCAACTCTTATATTCTTTACATTTCACATTCATACTTGTTGCATTTCATTTAATTATGTTTAATTAGATGAGTTGAACACAAGCATCTACGAAACGATAATCATACATTGCACATTGGTTTTGGAAACCAAGTGTGGCAACCACAACACTAACACAAGACAATAGTTCGGATAATTATTGAATTGTGCACTACACGTTGATTAGGATTAATCAAGCGTGCAAACGCTTCGTAGAACACGAACACAAACTATCGAAGATAATTCGAGGAATTATCGAAACACACACACGAGTCTCACGAACGTTGGTGATCAATCAAACTTATGTGATACTTGTATTACGTGCTTAAACGAGCATTAGATGCTTTAGATAAACGTTAGGAATCATGTTTGAGCGAAATCGTTTCAACGAAATCGAAAAACATAGAAGTGGACTCATCGCGGTACGCGATGACCCCTCTGCAAAAGGCTCCGCGATACGCGAAGGAAAGCGGGAGTCGAGACTCCCGAATCCTATCGCGGTACGCGGTAGAAAATTTTGATCGGCCTCAGCGGTACGCGAAGGCCATGCAGATCAGAATTTCTTTATAATCAACCCCATTTCACTTCTACTCGGTTCCTTTGCAATTCACCCGACTTTCTTTGTTCAATCTCGACCAAACCACTCTGAAATCAGTCCTCCAACCTCCTGGAATCACCATTGAAGCTAGTTCTTGGCATTTGAGAGATATAGGAACATCAAAGGAGCTTTGGAAGCCATCAAACAACAAAAGACTCAATCTTAGCCACTTGAAGAATCTCCAGAACCTGTTCTAGCACAAATCTACACATCTAAGGTAGTTTTAAATGTTTACATAGTGTTAGATCGTACATGCAAGGGTTAAAAACCCACATGCAACTCCTTACGATTATTGTGCTCGAATTTGTTGGTGATTTGATGGGTATTTGATTTAGAGTTACTGATTTTGGTGCTTAGAAATGTTAGGATTGAGTTTTGGTTAAGCTAGATTCGATTTGATGATGTTTTGGTACACTTGCCATAAAAGGAAACTTTTATGTTGCAAGTCTTCGATTTGTGATGATCTAGACATGTTAGACATGTCTAGATATTGTTAAATGTGTATTGAAGTGTTTAGAAACACATTGGGATACTTGATTTTGTCAAAAACATGGTTTTATAGAAACTTACTAAAAATGGAAACTTTTGTAAATGAAAAGAGGGCTTTTGATGTTTTTGAAAGATTCGATGAACTTAGATTATTGAAATATGTTTAGAAATGATTTCTAAGCATATTGGAAACCTTGATTTGTGAAAACGAGTTTTTAAACGGGTACTTTCCAAATAAGGAAACTTTATTTGGGCAAAACGGCATAAATGGTGATTTATGCACAAACGACATGTTTTAAGAGTTTAAACGTATTTTATAAACATATTGGAAGTTATGAAATGGGATTTCATAACCACACTTTCCTAAATTGGAAACTTTCTAAAATGGAAACTTATGTGACTAGAGTCATAGGATGCATATTAGTGTCTTATGTGCGTCAAGGCACATAAACACAACAATCGTGTCACCAACGATTCGTCGAGTCTCACAAGTCAACACACACATACTCGGTTGAGCACACCGACACTTGGAGTTGTATGGATTACAACACACCACAAAACACATACTTACACCTATACGATCATAGGTGCTTACTAGCAGGACAGCTAGCTTTCGCAGACGCGAACACCCTGTAAACCGGAACTGCTCTATCAGGTGAGTTCACGGCCCCCTTTTTACTTTTTCTACCTTTGGGGGAGAAAACATTGCATGATAAACTATTTTTGGAAAACAACTCATTTCATTTATGTATGGACATGCTTTATCATTATATGTATATGTGTGGGCCCCTATCACAACTAAAAGTCCTCGCGATACTCCTCGGACCGTTAATAGCATAACGCCTAGCATGGTAATCTTGAATAGTACTATTTGGGCCTGACAAGCCCCACTACACCCGACTAGAGGTCGGAACAGTGCAAAATTGACCAACACTTTGCCGTAGTCTTGTGATGGACATGGCGGGAGGCACCCACTGTCAGCTTCGGTACCATCCACAATATAATATAACTGTATTGACTAGCTATCAATCGATACTGCATTGTAATAATACATGGATAACCACTTTTACTTTAAACATTGGATGTTTACTGCTTATGATAAACCTGTGCTCTCACCAACCTTTGTGTTGACCCTTTTACTCGCATGTTTTCTCAGGTAACTAAGGCACGCGCACAAGGACTAGGATGCTAGGATGGGGTCCATGCATCTACTGTAGTGTCTTAGGCCACTTAATAATATTTAACATTTGGTTATGTTAATTATGTATTGTCAAACCACTTTAATCGCTTCCGCACTATTGTTAATTGTCATTTTGAAAACTGTTTTAATTCAACGCTTCCGCAAGATATGAATGTTAAACCATTTTGCCAACTTATACTTTACTTCCGCAACTCTGATATTAATAAACTGCTTTATCCAAATTATTGGATGTACGTGCATAACCAGACATATAGGTCTCGCATCTTGTGTGACCGGAGACTGCGATCCTGACAATCTGCCGTCGCTCGCGCCCCGGAAGGGACGGGATTTCTCGGGGTGCGACAAATCATAAACTTGTACGTAGGGGTGTAAACGAGCCGAGCCGATCCCGAGCTTGTTAAGGCTCGAGCTCGGCTCGTTTAGAAAAATTAAGGCTCGAGCTCGAGCTCGGCTCGTTAAGATAAATTAGGGCTCGAGCTCAATCTCGGCTCATTAAAGAATTTTTAGGCTCGAGCTCGGCTCGGCTCGTTTAGATTTTATTTATTTTATTTATTTACTTTAATTACTAATTTAATTATATTTATAACTATATTTTATAAATTTAACATAAAATATTAAATTTAAATATATTTATCATAATTTTATATATAAAAATAATTACTTTTATAAATAAACACTTAATATAATAAATAAACACTTAATATAATAAATAAAAATTATATAAACAGAAAGCTCGTTAAGGCTCGCGAGCCGGCTCGAGCTCGTTAAGTAAAGCTCGAGCTCGGGCTCGATAACTAAATGAGCCACACTTTTGGGCTCGAGCTCGGGCTCGGGCTCGGGCTCGGGCTCGGGCTCGGGCTCGTTAAGGCTCGGCTCGTTCGAGCTTTTTACCGATCCGATCTCGAGCATTTCACGAGCTGCCTTGGTTCGTTTACACCCCTACTTGTACGTGGCCATAAAACAACCACACTAAAACAAAAGTAAAACATTGTTCAAACACCAATTAATTAAGCTCACCGATTGCATAAGTTTGGAAGTAAATTCAATACTTTCATAAAACTCTATTGTTGGATTTGAACTCGAAACCTTATAAATTCTGAGTCTTATCAAAACTTAAAGATATCGTTGTACTATAGTGTCTTTTACATTTTTTTTTGAACGGCTTGATACAACGACACCCAAGACGGGATTTCAACCGTCCCCTCGGATTTGACGCTCTGGGGCGTATGCCCGAGCTCACCCCAAGAGGAACCCCACAACTGGGTAAACCCCTTGACATTGCTTCAGCAAATATGCCTCAGCCCGGATTCGAACCCAAGACCTCCCATAGGGAAGTTAAGGGGGGCTAGAAGCCCTTGGTTAGTGTGTCTTTTACATAAATAATTTAAAGAGTTAAATCAGGTCAAAATAGTAATAAAATATGAAACAAATGTAAAATGAAAATTACATTTTCTAAGACAAATCTTGATCTTAGCCAGCACGAAAGTTCATACAAACACATGGAGAAAAGTAAGTGACGTAGGCCAACTGGGTTCCACGATTTTAGATTTTTGTTATCTTTTATTCGATTAAAAATTTTTGATATGACGAGTTTTCCGTACAAAAATTCGAAATGTTAGCCATCCTACTTTTAATAAAAAGTTTTTAAAAAATAACACATGTTATCCTTATATTTTTATAAAAAATTTATGCTAAAAAAAGTAGTAAGTTTTAAAGTTAAAAATCATTTAAATTAATCATTCATTTTATTTCAACTTTCTTATCCAATTAAAACTCACTTTAATGAAATTTAAGTATATTTTATTTATAAAACCATCAACAAAATATAAGAAAATTTTAATTTAGTTTTTTATTAATATATAGTACATTGTGTTTGATCATATTAACATTACATTTTTTTGTAAAAATATACAACAGTGTTTTATGTTTTACATCAAATTAGAACAAAATTTGTTATTTCTGAAATACTAATTCTAATAAAAATTAATAACAAATTTTTCACTTGATAACAATTTTTTTAATTTTTAAAATTAATTATACAAGTTTAAACACATCAACACATTTCTAAATCTGAAATAAAATAATACCTGTGGTGTACAAAAAAGTAGTGTTGTCAGAACCGGACCGGACTGGCCGGACCGGGAACCGGAAGGTCGACCGATCCAAAAGCAACATGCGAACCGCCCTCAAGGGAACCGTCCGGTTGAGCCGGTTCACCTGTCGGATTGGATTTCAAGTTTTTTTTTTTAATTTTTTAAACTAAAATCCAAAAATTAAACATTAAAATCAAACATTGTATTTTTTAAACATGATTATGTGTGTTTGAACATTAAGTATGTTTATTTAAATGTGTTTATAATTATATAATTTTTTTGGAATTTTTTATAAAACTATTATGTCCGGTTTTTGAATCTGGTCCGACCGGTCCAACCAGTAACCAGTATGACGTTCGGTTCGACGTTCGTTCCGGTTATAAAAACATTGCAAAAAGGTGTATAGATTTATAAATTGTAATCGTACTTTTATTTTATTATTTTATGTACTACAATCCATTCAATTAATTACGTAAATTTATGAAAATATTATAAAACTACATGATTTTTATTTGTATGAAATTATGGATTCATAAACTAATTAAAACAAATATTTAGTTAAACAGATGGTCATTTTGATAAAGTAATATTGCAGATATAATCCCTAATATGAAAAATCACTGAAATGGTCATGACTATTTTAAAAAGTGCAATACCAATAGTCTTTTAAATTGGATCATCGTTAATTTTTGTTCTTTAGCCAAAAAATATCTCTTTCCCTCAATAACAGTTAATAAGAATATTAAATCAATTAGTAACAACAATAATAACAATGACAATAATAATAAAAACAAATGGATAACTCTATACAAATCTAACCAACTTTTCATATTATCCCAATTAAGTCACTGAAACCTTTTTTTTGTCCCAATTATATCATTCAACTTAGTATAGGTGTTCTAATACTATATAAATATCCTGAATAGCGGTTTATTGCTAATTTTCTACGCATTTAACTTATTTAATATGCTAATTTTCTACGCATTTAACTTATTTAATATGCTAATTTTCTATTGTTTTTAGAGTTAACTCTAAACAAATGTAACCAACTATTTTAATAGTCTCAATTTAGTCACTGTAACTTTTTTTTGTCTCAATTAGGTCATTCAACTTAATATGAGTGTTCAATCCTATATATAATCTGAATAGCAGGTTATTGCTAATTTTCTATATCTTTAACTTATTTAATATGTTAAGTATTGATAAAATCGTTTTAGAAAGAAAATAATAAACTAAAAAAATTTTAAAATCATCAACATTTACGCAGTTTATTTGAAAAAAATAAGTTTATCAAACAATATAAGTCAATATTTAACGTTTGAAACTTATTGTTTTTCAAATATCATACGTAAATGTGGATGATTTTATTTTTTTTTAGTTTATTATTTTCTTTCTAAAACGATTATATCACCATTTAACATATTAAATAAGTTAAAGATATAGAAAATTAGCAATAATATGTTATTCAGATTATATATAGGATTAAACATTCATATTAAGTTAAATGACCTAATTGAGACGAAAAAAGTTACAGTGATTTAATTGAGACTATTAAAATAGTTTGTTACATTTGTTTAGAGTTAACTCTAAAAACAATAGGCTCATACTTTTCCTCCCTCGTCTCCTCTTCCTTCTTCTCTCCTTCTCAGTCCACCTTCCCCATCTCATCCGCCGTTGGCACCGATAACCAACAACCATCTCTAGACCTCTCCTTATCTAGCTACAGTAGCACAACCATCGTTCCTTATTTTAGATATGGGTATTAGATGACAAACTATAACAAGCTCCTATAATCGACCATCGGCTTCATGATCATGCTACACCATCATTCATCTCATACATATGACACCACGAATTCATTTATGAGTGAGAGAGTAAGACACACCACCCCACAACATTGTAACTTCAAATTTTGCACTTAAACTATATCTTAGCATAAATGAAGTCTAAAGAGAAGCACAAAATTATGATATGTTAAAGATATTGAGTTGTGTTTTAGAGTATTCTTTGATGACTGATGTTCTTTGGCAAGCAAGACCCATCATTCTTGAGAAGGGCGGAAGGTAGGGGTGTTCATCGAGTCAGATAACGAGTTATTAGGATTTGGAATTTTTTTTTGGCGTATACGAAACCCGACCCAAAAATCAAAATATATTATCTGACCCAAAAACCTGAAAAAAGTGATTTTTACATCCAAATAACCCGAATAAACCGTGTTTATTCGGATATCTGACCCGAAAAACTAGTTTTTGACTACCCAAAACCCGACCCGAATCTAAAATCATATTATTTGACTCGAAAAACCCGAATCTAAAATCATATTATCTGACTCGAAAAACCCGAATTAGGTTTCGGATGAGGTTTTTCGGGTTTCGAATACGATTCGGATTTCGGACTTTTTCAAGTTTCAGATATTTTGACACCCCTAACGGAAGGTGAGGTGTAGAGTGAAGACGAAAGGATGAGGAGGGGGAAGGGTGATGGAGGCTAGATTACCGATTGAAAATGGTAGACTAGTGATGGTTTGAAGAGTCACGGTGGTGGTTATTTTAGCCAAAAACAACCAATGATCCTTAGCTCAAACGGTTGAGGAGAGGTACTCTATGGCTTCAATATTGGGAGGTCACTGTTTCAAATCTTGGCATGAACAAAATAGGGGTTCCATGCTGGGTTAGGAAGTTTTCTCTCTCCTATGATGTGTTTCCTTCTATTGGATGTGGATATAATCGGGTGGTTATATGACCCGTCAGTGATCCAAATTGCTGTTAAAAAAAAAGACAAAAACAAAGGAGAGAGTATGTGGGGAGGAAAGTGGGCCCCTTTGTTACACACATGCACTAAATTATAAATTGTATCATATTAAACCTTAGTTTAAGAGAAAAAACCTTAAATCTTATCAGAATCATTGATTTGTAATCTTGAAAATAAATATATGGTTCACATTAAAGTTAAATAAAAAATTGGGTTTCGAATAATCAAATTAATTTTAATGTGTGTTAATATGGACGACCAGTGAGGAACCCAAAAATTTGTTTCATGAGGGCGAAACTTTTTAAGTTCGTTGGATTATTATTATATAATATTTTTTTCCTCTTTTGTTTAAGGCCGGTTGGATCCGACAAGTCAGGTCATGTTAAAAAAGACAATCAAACTAAATTTTAAAACAAGCGCATAATAAAAATACAATAAATGTAAAGTCGTTCTCTATTAAGTTTTATTTATTTTTAAATATATCCAAACGATGTATATGAAGACTTTTTTAAGTAATTTTTTATTCACAAAACAAATACATGTATCCCTTAAATTCCCATCATCAATCCGATTACATAAATCTGACTTGAAGTTACATAGTTGAGTAATTAATATTAACAGTTTATATTAAAATACTAACATTAGAAAGTTAACAAAAAAATGTTTGTTAACCCAAGAATATTTGTGTAGTATTCGATCGGGTATATATGTATGATATGATTTTTGGATTCCAGTCGTGTTCTAATTCATGTTAAATTTTCAGGTTCATATCACGAACTTTTTAACACCCAAAAACAAGTTTAAATTGACGAATTTGTATGTAAAAGTATTGATGTAATTTTTTTAATTATATAAAATAATATAAATTTGGACTTAGGCCTTGTTTGAGATTTAATCTAAAAATGACTTATTAACTTATTGGCTTTTTCAAAAAGCCAATAAATTACTAAGTTGTTTGCCAAACTTAAAAAGACTTTTGAAAATGAATTTTTGTAAAATGTTAATAAGTTGTTTTTAAAAGCTAAAAATTCTAACTTTTCAAAATAACTTATGATTTATTGACATAAAATTACAAATTTACCCCACTCTTTACCCTTTACTAAATAACCTTAAAATGATGTGAATAAAAAAATGTCTTTTTTGATAATTTAAAAATTTATTTTAAAAAAGCTAATTCAAACACATTTTTAAAAGCTTTATTTCAAGAAATCATAAGTTAATAAGCACTTTTAACAGAAAAAAAAAACTTTTTAAAGTTAAATAATCAATCACAAACAGAGTCTTTAAAGTGAACAGAAATGGATAATTATGCCTTGCACGCACATTAAGACCAAATCAACTATGTAGTCTTCACATATTTAATAATTGTGTTAGTAACCGACTCTGTTGTTTGATATAAAAAAGAAAATAAAAAAAAAAAAAGAAAAAAGGGAAAGACTCTGATACCCACAAAATGCACACACACATTAATATATATATTAAAAAGCAAATATTGAATGTGAGACAAAAATCACTGTTCATTTTTTACTTCTTCTATTGCGTTTGGTACAAGTCCTATGCACTACTAAACAACACCCACGACATCTCTCATTAGTCATTACTTCTCCCTTCTCATCTCACCAAAACCCTAAATTGTGTATGTGTGATCAGGGGAATGAAATGCCTCCTTTTTCTGGCGAAACTTCTCCACCGATCTGCAACTCCAATCACCTCATTGTTTTCATTTCTATGATCCCCTTGATCTAGGTTTTGTTTGATTCATCTTTCACGCCTTTCAATTGAACTCTCAAGGCGATGAAGAGTTGGAATTCAAATTACAAACAGGTAAGAATGTAGCAATTGTTATTTTGTCAATATCTTATTGTTTTTAGTATATGTATTATCCAAATCGATTCCACTTGCGCTCAATCATGACCCCATTGATCTAGGTTTTGTTTGATTCATCTTTCATGTCTTTCAAGACCTTGAATTGTTTTATCTACAAGTTTAGGGTTTAGTTTTTTTAGTAATCTTGACTTTTGATTTGATCATAACTTATTAGAATATCAAATTTATAATCACTTCTTCCCCAAACAATCACAATATTTAGTTAACTCTCAAGGCGATGAAGAGTTGGAATTCAAATTACAAATAGGTAAGAATGTAGCAATTGTTATTTTGTCAATATCTTATTGTTTTTAGTATATGTATTATCCAAATCGATTCCACTTGCGCTCAATCATGACCCCATTGATCTAGGTTTTGTTTGATTCATCTTTCATGTCTTTCAAGACCTTGAATTGTTTTATCTACAAGTTTAGGGTTTAGTTTTTTTAGTAATCTTGACTTTGATTTGATCATAACTTATTAGAATATCAAATTTATAATCACTTCTTCCCCAAACAATCACAATATTTAGTTTGTTGTGGAGTATAATATTTTGATTTATTAGTAAAATCATACGAGGTTTTTGATTAGATATAAATGAATGCATGAATGTATACAATTGTATAGAGTGGATTATTTTTGTTCTTTAACAACAATGATTGTCTTTTGTAATATTGAAACCATTACATATTTGATCTTTGTATTTCTTTCTTAAATTCATTCTATGTTCTTAAATGTTTATTTAGTTTAATGTTAATTTTTTAGGAGTGCTTTGAAACAGGAAATACAATGAGGTCATGATAAAGCATTTTTTGTTATAATTAACACTAGCCATGTTTAGTCGAATTATTTGAAAAAATGAGTTGGTTTTTTAGTGAATGTGGAAAAATTTAACCCTTTTTCTGATTTTAGAAATGGTGTAACCAGGCCAGAGACCTGGATTCAATTTATTGAAGTTTGATTTGCTAGAGTTTCAGTTTGCATGGTGATCACTAATTTTATCTCAAAACTAAGTTGTAGTGTGTATAGAATTTGAAATAAAGAGAACATTTCAGTTTTTTTTCTTATGCAAGTACCCTGTCTTTTTTATTTATCCTGATTTTGCAAACTCTGGCAATCTTTTGATGTGTATGACAGACATGGAGGATGTAAAATATTTCCTGGAACTTTCTAACAGGAACTTTTTTGCTTTATGTTTATCATATTTCATTAGTTCAATTATATTTAGATGTATGTTTGATTATTGAAATGTAAAGAGTTAGACTTTAGGCAGTTAATTTTATGCTGGCATATTTTTAGTGTGTATGATAGACATAAATGATGTCAGGTATTTCTTGAAGCCATCTATATGGATTGTTATACAGCCATCATAATCTGACATGGTTCAAATTGGTTTACCAACCGCAGGTGCTTAGCAATTCAAATTTGGCTCATTTTTTCTAAATATATTTTTCTTTGAAAATCTATTTGTGTTCTAGAGTAGATTACTTAAAAAAAAAATAAGACGGGCTTTGGTGGCCAATGATTTTTTATGCTTTGATGAGTACCATATAAATGTAGATTCAAGTAGATATTTGGTGTTTCGTATCTTGGTGTGGCAACATCTTTACAGTCATGACGGGAGGCTTCCTTTTTTGTTGCCTTTTTATAGGTCTGAGATGTGTATTTATCTATTACTAAAATTCTGATCTTTTAAGTGGACTTTGAGTGTTACGTGTTGTTTACCTACATCAGTATAAACAGAATAATGTGCTTCATGTTAGTTTAACGGACCCGGCGCAACGCGCGGGGTCCTAAATCCTAGTTTATTTTAATTGTAATACATGGAGTGGTCACTTTCACACCCTACTTTCTTTCTCTCTTTTATTATATTAGCAAAGCGTATTTTACTATTCTTATAGTTTTTGTTGGTTTGTTTGTTTATTTATTTATTTTTTATTTAAGAATGGTTCAAAGAAGTACTATTATTATTGATATTACTATAATAAAAATATTTAGATTGGTGAGAAGTGTGAGAATGATTATAGGTTATTAAATATATATTTTAATTGTTGGTATCAAAGTTGTATTAGAAAGTTAGTTGATATCAACGAGCATTTTGGCATAAACACTTTTGTTGACTTTTTATCACGTTCCTTCAACTTTTTTTTAAATGACCATAACTTTTATATACGATTCTAATTTTTTTAAAAATTACACCAAAAAAACAAGCATTTTTAATCTTTAAAACAAATATAGTATTGTTATATAAAAAAAATTACGTTTTCCTTCACCTTGTGTATTTGTAATAATTCGTTATGTCTTTTTGTTTGTTATTGTGTTTTTTTGTATTTCCTTGTTTTTCTCTTTGTTCGTCATTGTGTCTTACTATTTTTTTTTCTAAAATGATGATTTTTAAAAATAATAATGGTGAAACAACACAATCTCTACTTTTTATATGTAAATAATAATGATTGCAACAAATTCATCTAATACATAAAAACAATGATAAGATAAAATCAAAAGGTTAAAAACATAAAATACAATGATGAATACAGATGACACAATAACCTGAAATATATGTTACTATAATAAGAAGTTATGAAAAAAATATAATGTTGAAATAATACAATTGTGTACTTTTAATATGGAAAACATAAAAAATAAATAACAAATTTATTAAATATATAAAAAATAACAAAAGGAAACATGAAATAAGTTAAAACATATAACACAATGATAAATACATATAACACAATGACCTGAACGTAAAATACAATGATGAATTACACAATGACCATTACATAAAATACAATGAAGAGTATATTACACAATGACCATTACATAAAATATAATGAAGAGTATATTATACAATGACCTAAACGTAAAACATAATGATGAATGTATTACACAATGAACTGAACGTAAAACACAATAATGATGAGTATATTACACAGTGATCAGAATGTAAAACAAAATGATGAGTATATTACACAATGACCTGAATGTAAAACAAATAACGAGTATATTACACAATGACCTGATCGTAAAACACAATAATGAGTATATTACACAATGTCCTGAACATAAAACACAATGATGAATGTATTACACAGTAACCTAAATATAAAACACCATGACCTATACATAAAACACAATGACACAAATGTATATTTTAAAAATTAAGATAATTTATGTTTTTTAAATCATGAATTTTAAAAACACAATGGTGAGATAACACAATTATGTACTTTTAATAACAAAATAACACATTATGATATAAAAAATCATACATGGTAATAAATATATATTACACAATGACATGAAACATTAAACATAATGAACAAAATACGCTTATAAAAAAATTAGAAAAATGACAGTTGTCAGCCCTACAATCCTTCACACCCTTCTCACTAATCTCACCATTTTCACTTAAACCTAATCCATTACATATAAGTGCATTTAATTTTAATTACTCTAACATAATAAAAAGGGATCCATTCCATATAAAGTGATAATATATATGTTATAAAAAATTTATGTTCAATGTACCGGTATTTTAAACCAACATTCCAACATAGGTTCTGACCTTTGGATTGAGGCAAACATGAAAACAAGTAGTAATAAAAGGCAATAATTTGAGAGGAGGAATGGAAAGCAAAGTTGTGACCTAAAAAATCACTAAGGGGATCTTGTCCCTTTGTAGGCTCACTTTTGCTTATAAAAGAAGGATGTGCCAATCATAATGCTTTTGTACCCCAAAATAAAAACTTTTAGTTCCCAATTGTTTTTAGTATTTCCCAAAGTAACCAATCAAATTTAAAGACTTTACATTTATAGCCCTCAACTTGTTTCCTTTTTACAAAAGTTCCCCACAAGTTCACAATTTTTTAATCTCATTTTGAACAGATCATGACAACTAATTAGCTAGTCATGGTTCCCTTTTTTCTTTTGGCTCTCAACATTCTAACCTTTTTTTTTCTTTTGGCTCTCTACATTCTCAAAGGTGCTATATATTAGTGACGTAATCAGAATACAACTAATACAATGGATATAGTAGCTTTGGGTTTAAGCATCAAATTTTATGTTTGATTTTAAGATTTAATGTTTAAAAACGTGTAAAATAATAAGCGTTTGTGACCAGAACTAGTTTTAACTCTTTAAGTTTGTCTAGAATTTCTATACTTGGTGAATAGGGAACGTACAAAAATACTAAGAACGCAATAATAACATATTTTAATAAACCAAATACATCAATGCTTAATAAAAAATTTAAACCATGTATGAAATTGTGTAATATAATTGGTGAGCATAAGGAAGAAAATAGAAGAATAACGTGTCATAATGTAATTAATTAAATAATTATAAAGTTAAAAACAAAACTATATTCGCCTCTCACTCTGTGACTACGCTCCCTTCCCATACAATCACGTGGTATATATTTACGCTTTTGAAGGCCTTCATGTCAGCCTTCTTGTGATCCCTCATGGGATACCATAGAGGGTCTAATATAGTTAGCAAGAGTGAGCAAAAGTTAGAAGAGTTGTGTGATATATGTAATATAACCAGACAATGTCAATAAGAAATAAACAAACATGTTTTCTTTACATGTACTTAATGACCACACCCCTAATCATTATAGGGGGCGGTGTTCATATCGTTACCAGTTGCCACCTAACCTTCTCAGGCCTCCTCATGGGTGTTACGTACCGTACGCAAGGTCAAAGAATCTAGTTTGGTTTACTTTATTCATGTCACGATTAGAACCATGTGGGTTTCATTTATATGACATGAGTAGATAAATGATGTCTCCAAGCTTAAGCAAAAAAATGTAGTAATGCAAGAATGAAACTTATGAAGTCCATGGGTTTTATTTATACAAGAATGAACCATGTGTGTTTCATTTTTAGTAAAGTGCCTTTAAACTATTTTTCCTAATTACTTTCCACATCAAATTATCATGTTAGTGTAGCAGTCAGTATGTATGTATAACTTCTAAAGTCCATGGTACTTTCACAATCGATCGACGGAAACTTTTATGTATATTATTTTTTAGGATTTCAAATGGACGATTCAAATAAGATTTAAGGCATTGTTTGGGATTGTTTATTTAACTTGAAAAGTATTTTTTTTCTCAAAAGTGTTTATTAACTTATGACCTTTTGAAATAAAATTTTTAAAAATGTGTTTATATTAGTTTTTTCAAAATTAATTTTCAAAATGAACAAAAAGGACATTTTTTATCACCTTTTTACAAAAAATCATTTTAAAAAGTCCTTTTATGTTTGACAAACAACTTATTGACTTATTGGCTTTTTAAAAAAACCAATATATAAGTAAATAAGTCATTTTTAAATAAAATCCCAAAATGGGCCTAAGTGTTTTCTCTTTAAAATCATATTTTATATTATAAAATCCATATATATAAGTATTTATTCTTTATACTCATTTGTATAGTTTATTTTTTAAAATTCAATTTTATTTAGTTGAAGTTAAAAGGAAAATTATGTTTTCTTTCTTTTGCAAATTGAAAGAACGTTGATAACAAAATGTGTGGACACGTAAAAAACTTGCATAAATTTTATAAATTATATTATTCCAATTGCATAAAAAGTACCTTTCTATCACTCCCACTCGTTTCTTTGTACCCTATAAATACACCCTTAACCCTCTCATCTATCTTCGCATGCATTAACCACACTCCCAACAAAATCTTGTCTAATTTCCATATATTCACCTGGTTTTGATTACCCTTTAATCCTTTCAAAAGAGGGTTTAATTCCAAATTTCTTAACTTTCCCGCTCTTTTTTAGCTTCAATGGCGTCTATCGGGCTGAGTTTTCTGCAAGTTCTTGAGAACCCATCAATGGCTTCCAAGAATCTTGAAGAAAACGCCGAGGTTTATGTTCATCCAATGGTGAAACGATCTGCATCAACATTGAGTACCAAGAGCTTAGAAATGTGTACGGAGAGTCTAGGAAGTGAAACCGGGAGTGATGGTAGTGAAAGTGGTGACGAATTCTGTGTGATTTCAATGGCGGAAAGAGAGAGATTGAGAGCAATTCAACGGTCAAAGTGCCGGAGTTTTGGCCGGAAAGTTTGCCGGAATGACTTTCCACCTCCGTTGACCTCCATCGCCGGCTTCCATGGTGCGGTGAATGTGAAGCAGCACAGGGAAGGTGGACGGTTAATTATTAAAGCAGTGAGCTTTTCTACCTGTGGTACAAGTTTTCAAGCGGAACGTACAAACGGGAGACTGAAGCTTTCCATGTTGAGGGACTGTCCGGTAAATTATGAGAGTGAAAGGGGTGAACTTGAAAATTATGAAGCAGGTGGTGAAGACCATGAAGTGGAATCAGATAAGGAGGAAGAGGAGGAGGAGGAGATGGTGGAAGCGGTGGCGGTGGCGGAGGAGGAGGAGGATGGTGGTACTGGTGGCGGTTGGGGGTGGGATATGGTTGAAAACCGGTGGAAGATTGCCGGAAAAAGTGAGGTGAATTTGGTAACAACGTGCAAGGAGGGTGAAAATCGGAACGAAGGGTTTCCGAACTGGCGTTCTACTTGGGTGGGCCGGGTGGCAATATCTTGAAAGAAAAAAATAAATAATAAAAAACTAATTGACTATTAATATTTAAAGAATTTTTATTTTGTCGATTACTATTGTGATTCTAATTTTTTTGTTTTTGGGTCTAATTTCGTAACTGTTTTTGATATCCTATTTATAGGGTATTTCTAATAGAATTGGTCGTTATTATGGTTATTGAAAACCATCCATTTATTTGCTTTAATTGCTTTTATCTTTTGCATGCAGCTTTTTCTTTTTTAGTATATAATAATTATATAAATATTAATCATAACATAAAAACAAGTTTCAGTACGGTGTGTGGTTCTCTCATTAAATTTATAAGCAAATTAGATAAGCACATGTTTACTATTAGAAAAAAAAGGACTCCCTAATTAAATTTAAGGGGAAGAACATAAATGAATTTGTAAATATTGGAACATATATTTAAGCATATATCGAACACACGGGTGACGGTATGTAGCTTTATCATACATATTTGTGTAAAATATTGTTTCCGACGACTTAAACCCATGAATTTAAAGTTCACGGAATAGTAGCTAGGCTTGCTCTCTATATCTAAATATTTATCACATACAAATGTATATGTGTTTTTTTTTTTTACTTAAAATTCTATTTAATCATGTATTCATAAGAATTTAAACATAAATTGCTTTTGTGATGACAATCACAAGGTTTTAAAATGTAAGAAAATATATAATATGTAATGAATGTCTAGTTCAAAAGAAAAGTCTAGTTCAAAACGAAAGAGGGTACTTAAAGTGAAGAGGCTTAAACTATAATTTCATGAAAATTCTTTAGATTCGTAGGATCATATGTTAGATTAAAAACATCGTGATCAGGAAAAAACAACCAACATAATTTAAATCATTAATGATGTAATTTAAATCATTATCGATGCGTTCAATGTGTTGGGTGACAATATTATCATAGATTTTATAAGTTATGTTTATTTAATCATAAATATTTTAGATAAATTTTTTAGACTTTAGTGTTTAAAAAAGAAAAGAAAATAAAATTAATAGCATAGCCTCGTCTATCTTTAAACATGTTCCATTCAATACGACAACATTTGAGAAGCTTTCAAGATTTTGATCGCTGTCATATCATTTATTCTTCAAAATTTTATTTACAAATTATGCATATGTTCTTTGTGCTGGAAATACAATCCACTCCTTGTTTTAGATTTTTTTCCCCAGAAAATAATGCCTGTACTTTATTAAGAAATTTAATTTTTTTTAAGTGCCTGTTTAAAATACGTTATCTCTGACTGAAACCGTTTGCTTCACTAAAAAACCTTTAAACTAGTCAATCAGCCTCTTAACCAATAAGTTTTAACAAAGTCTAAATGATTCAAATTTTTTACTGGCTCAACACTTAATGAATCAAATAACACATAAGTTTATATATAGGAAATTTCAATGCAAATTTCCACCGTATTAAAAAAAATAATAATAAATAAAAATAAGATTTTTTTTTATCGACGGATACCATGTATCAAATAAGATTATGACAATTGCAAATAAGATTTTGACTAGATTTCATCTTATATTCTGATATTTGTCAGCAAAACTAAGAAGTTACGAGGGATTTTCCCTCACTAAATTAAAGTTCTTAACCTGCAGCCAAATATTTAGAGAAAAAGTTTCCACACAATTTTCAAAATATCCACGGATACCATGTATCTAATAAGATTATGACACTTGCAAATAAGATTATGCATCTAATAAGAAGTTTTCTACCAGAGGATAAGTTCCCCGGACTTTTAGACGACGAAAAAAACAAAAAAAAGTTTGCTCAGTTTTATAAAAGGTTTTATAAAAAATTTTCTACAAGAGGTTTTCTAGGGATTTATCAAGTTAATCGGATTAAATTTTATATGTAATTTTTCAAAATTGTATCCGTATATACAAAATTTCATATAAAATTTTTCAGATACTTAAAGATTTTAACCAAATAATTCATAATTTATGAATTAACTAATGTATCTTTTATTTTTACTTCCTTTTAAAAAGCCCATAAACATTTTAGTTATCAAAATATATTTAAATAAAGCCCATAAAAAATATTTGTTAAAATCCATTAAAAGCGACATAATCGAACAATTAGTCCGTTTTTTCTTCCCTGTTAGTTCGCCAATCCGCAAGTGCGAATCAGACATTTTCCCACCACGCCACAAATCGGAGGTAGGTTTTTCTAACTGTCTAGGTTCGATTTGATCCGGAGCTAGTGTAGGTTAAAAGTTTCCTTAAGATCGAAGGTCATCTAAATCGGTTTATTTAGGTCTGATTTGAAACGATTTGTCCAATAAGGTATTTGACCAAGGTAGATTAACTACCAATTTTTTTGGTTTGTCTCGACTGCCAGGTGCTTAGCGACTAGTCGTCAATATGACAATATATATATAGGGGAGGGATAAAAAAAACTCCTCGCTTTGGAGAAAATTAAGAAAAACTCATAGAAAGCAATAAATTTAAAAAAAATCATGATTTTTGATTATTAGCTTAGAAATATTAAAAAAAAATTTTTTTCGATAAAATATGTAGATCACAAAGTTACATATATGTAACCTATAAGAAACTCATATATATAGTGTACAAGTTACATATATGTAATAAATAAGTTACATATATTTTTTTTATTTTTTTTCTTTTTGTTAACAAATATAACTTTATAATAAAACAAAATGTAAAACAAAAAATGAAATTGATTGATAATAATTGTGATTGGTTTTTAAATTTTCTCCAAAATGAAGATTTTCATTGAATACCTCCCTTATATATATATATATATATATATAGAGTAATATTCAAATAATAACTCACTGTTAAAGTATTAACCTAGATAACTTTGCCAAGATAAAACCAAATTTTGGATTTTTTTTGAATATCATTGTAAAGAATCAACAAAACTTTCTTTTCTTACGAGTTTCAAAAAATTCATCACCGTTTAAGACGTAACATCATTGTGAGTTTTCCACTTATAGCACTATAACTGTTTTATACCTAAAACTTACAACGATGTTACGTCTTAAACAGTGATGAATTTTCGCAAAATCATAAAAGAAGAAAGTGTTTTATATGTCTTACAATGATATTCAAAAAAGAAATCCAAGATTTGGCTCCATCTTAGCAAAGTTATCTGGGTTAATGCTTTAAGAGTGAGTTATTATTTGTTGACAATCTCACACACACATATAGGGGATGGAATTTTTAATAACCCTTATCTTTTGTTACAACCAAATAACTATCATCCAATGTTTACTTTAAAAAGGTAAGTGTATAGGATCGTGCCACGTGTCAATTTTCTTTTTTTAATATGAAGAGTATTTAGGACAATTTTTTTAAGCATTCATAAATTTTTTATACTATATTAATTTTTAAAAAAAATTGCACCATTATACTCGTCTAATTTTTCTCTTTAATTTCGTTATAGTCTCGACTATTTTTTTTTATTTTTTTTGATGTCATGTATTTACTTCATTGTAATGAGCTTAAATATAACAAATTAAATCGAAATTTTTTCTAACAATCGTAAATTACGGTAATGTAATTAACGGTGACGTAACACATTATTTACCGTAAATTAAAGTAATGTAACACAAAATGAAGTAATTTACAATGACATAATTAATGGTGACGTAACACATTATTTACAGTGATGTAATTTACTCTTTAATTCTGTTATAATGTTGACTAGTTTTTTTAATTTTTTTTCTCATTGTCCATTATTAACATCGATGTAACGAACATAAATATAGCACATTATTTTGAATTTTTTTTCTAACAATGATAAATTACAGTGATGTAATATAACACATTATTTTATTTTTTCTCTAACAATGATAATTACAATGATAAATTACAGTGATGTAATATAACACATTATTTTGATTTTTTTTCTCTAGCAATAATAATTATAGTGATGTAATTTATCATTGTTCGAAAAAAATTCAAACTAATTTGTTGTATTTAGGCTCTTTACAAATTAGGGGTGGGCAAAAAGCAAAAAAAACGAACCGAAACCGAATTAACCTAAAAAACCGAACCGAAACCAAATTAACCGAAAAAACCGAACCGGAACCGAATTAACCGAAACAGAATTTTACGTCAATGTAAATTACATCACCGTAAATTACGTCAATGTAAATTACATCACTGTAATTCATCATTGTTAGAAAAAATTTTAAATAAATTTATATATTTAAGCTCGTTACAATGATATAAATATAGGGCATCTAAAAAAAGTAAAAAAAAAAATTAGTCGAAACTATAACGGAATTAAAGAGAAAAATGAGACGAATATAATGGTTCAATTTTTTTTAAAAAATAATGTATTATAAAAAAGTTATTAATGTTTAAAAAAGAGGAGAGGAAACTTATAAAAGTAAAATGACTATGATGCCTTTTTAATATTTTAATAAAAAGCTTATGTGTAATTTTATTATTGGTTGAAATGAGTTATGTAATTGTAGCAAAAAAGAGGATTATTTTTTATACATTTCCCTATATATATATATAGGGCATGGAATTTTTGATAACCCTTAAATAATGTTACAACCCATTAACCATCATCCAATGGTTACTTGAAAAAGAAAAGTGTGTAGGATCGTGACACATGTCAGATTCTTTTTTTTTTCTTTTTTTTAATATAAAGGGTATTTAAGACATTTGTTATTTAAGTAAGTTTACCCCCCGTTTTTTTAAACATTCATAACTTTTTAATACTATATTATTTTAAAAAAAAAATTGCACCATTATACTCGTCTCATTTTTCTCTTTAATTTCGTTATAGTCTCGACTAGTTTTTTTTTTTATTTTTTTATGTCATGTATTTACATCATTGTAAAGAGCTTAAATATAGCAAATTAATTAAAAAAAAATTATAGCAATGGTATATTACAGTAATGTAACAAAAAATGAAGTAATGTAACACAAAATGAAGTAATTTATAATGACATAATTAACGGTGACGTAACACATTATTTTATTTTTCTCTAACAATGATAATTACAATGATAAATTACAGTGATGTAATTAAACACATTATTTCGATTTTTTTCTCTCACAATGATAATTATAGTGATGTAATTTTTCATTGTTCGAAAAAAATTTAAACTAATTTGTTGTCAATGTAAATTACATCACTGTAATTTAAACCAAATTCATCGAAAAAAACCGAAACCGAATTTTACGTCAATGTAAATTAGATCACGATAAATTACAACAATATAACTTACAACACTGTAATTTATCATTTTTAAAAAAAATTCAAATAAATTTGTTATATTTAAGCTCGTTACAATGATGTAAATATAGGGCATTTAAAAAAAGAAGAAAAAATTAGTCGAGACTATAACGGAATTAAAGAGAAAAATGAGACGAATATAATGGTGTAATTTTTTTTTAAAAATAATATATCAAAAAAAAGTTATTAATGTTTAAAAAAGAGAGGGGGGAAAACTTATAAGGGGTAAAATGACTATGATGCCCTTTTTAATATTTTAATGAAATGTATATGTGTAAGCTTATGATTGGCTAAAATGAGTTATGTAGTTGTAACAAAAAAAGAGGGTTATTTTTTATACCCTTCCCTATATATATATATATATAGGAATGATCAAATGTTAACCATTCCTTATTACGATAACCGCATAACCCTAGTACTTTTTTGCGTTTTTTGCCCGAATCTTTTTTTTTTGCATGGTCTTTATTATACATAAATAAGGGGGTTTTCTTTTTTGTGTTTTTCCTAATTCATCAACGTTTAAAAATTATTTACAACCGTAAGTAAGTGTCGTAAGTAAGTGTAATGACTTACACTTACTTACATCACATATCTGATGTAAGTGTGATGTAAGTAACTGTAAGTCGTTACACTTACTTACGGTTGTAAATAATTTCTAAACGGTGATAAATTAGCAAAAACACAAAAAAGAAACTCCCCTATTTATGTATAATAAAGACCATGCAAAAAAAACAAAGATTCGGGCAAAAAACGCAAAAAAAGTGCTAGGGTTATGCGGTTATCGCAATAAGGAATGTTAACAAAGGAATCATCCTCTCTCTCTCTCTCTCTCTATATATATATATATATATATATATATATATATATCGGTTCAAAAGAAAATTCATCATTTTGAAAAACCAATAAAACTCATACTTATAAAAAAAATTTAATTTTTTTCATAAATTTTTTTTATAAGGTTAAAAATGCTATAATGAAAAATAAAATTTTAATAAAGATATGTATATATAACGAAATTACGTATATGTAACTGGTATGTGTAACACAAAAGTTACATAAGTATATGTAATAACATGAAACACATTTTTTTAATTTTTTTTCTTTTTTTTTACATTTCATACCTTATAATAATAGGAAATAAAATTAAAAAAATGAAAAAAAAAATAATTCGTAATGAATGTGATTAGTTTTCTTAATATTTTTCAAAATGATGGTTTTTTTAGAAACACTGCCTTGTACACACATACAAGCACAAGTTCTAGAGTAAGTAATATTTTAAGTTAATCACGAACAAGCAAAAACACTAAATAATACATAAAAAGTAAATGCTCAAAACCGTCTCTAGAAACGAGAGGGATCAGGGTTACATATAGAACTCACGATATCGATCAAAATAAGCCTATTGGTTAACGCTTGATCATTTATATTTAGAGACCAGGGTTCAAGTCTCACTTTTGACACTTTAATAGATATTAGATGAGGAGATGAATCTTGACTTTAATCTCGGGTTCTAAGCCAATGGGGGCGAGGGTTTACCTATTCCTCAGGGTTCCAGCACATACGGGGTACGGTCTCACGGTCGGCAATCAAGGAATCGATCTTAGTTACCAACCGTTAGGATAACTGAAAATAGCACGACGAGACGATCTGCCGTTTAAAAGAAATTAAAAAAAACATATACAACCTATGAATACTTAATATATAATAAGTTTCACTATCCTATGGATCCCGAACTAACTATGTTTTAGAAAAAAAAATATAATTGTTTCTATTTTATCTCATAACTTTAAAAACCAGTTATTTTAATACTTAAAACCATGTACCGACTCGTCTTTTGTAAAAGAATTATAATAAATTAGACCCTTGGTGTTGTAATCAATTGGCTACCGGACTACGACCAAAAGGCTTTGCTTTCCACGAAATCCCTGAAGTTCAATATTTTTCATTTTCAATGCTTGAATTTATCTAAATCATCACGTTTTAAGTTTTCTTCAAAAGAATGCATGTTTCTGCATTAAGACGTACAAAATAAACATAAAATCTAATAAACGATTAGATCTAATAAATTCACAATAAAAACTATACAAAACTGGGGTAAATAAACATTAAAGCATGTGATTTATAATATTAAGTGTATGCATCAAATGTGTGTTATGTATGCTTATTGATGTTTCTTTGGAAATTTTTGAAACTAATTAAATATATGAACTTACACATTTGTTACCTATAATATATATTGTCTCATATAAAATTGTTATACTTTGTTTTTTTCAAAAAAAAATCATTGCTTTTATTTATACCAAACTTAAAAACTATTCAAAAGTATATATGTAACTTATAAATAAAATATTAAATTGATTTCAATAAGAAACAAAGTTAAAATAATAAATAAAACACAAGTCAAATATATTTGAAATATTAAATAATTTAACTTAAAAAGAAAACCGGAAAACGAAAAATAGATAATCAATTGGTTTGGGATGAGCCAACTTTATAACTTTCCAATGTGAAGGTCATAAATTCGAGTGTCACTTGTAACAATATGTTTCCGGTGGGCCATAGATATTACCGTAGTAAGTTTTCAGACAGTGAGTTTTCTTTTAAATAGTGGGCGGGCCGGGTTAACAGTGTTGTCTGTGTTTCGCAGGTGTGTGTGACATTTTGTCATTGGTTTAACTAGGTAATGAGACTTAAAATGTGGGCATCAAATTATGTTTGTAAGGTTTATATTACTCATGATTGTTTTCTCTTAAACATCTCTTATGTATTAAGATGGGAATCAACAAGTTATAAAAAATCTTAAAAAACCATTTAATATCACATATTTTAAGAAATACATAAGTAATTTTTAAATTAAGATAAGCTATTTTTATATTATTCAAACCATTGATAATAAATGGTTCTTTTAAATATCAACTAACATTAGTTTTCTAATTATCAACTAATATTAGTGTTTTTATCAGTTTTCTTGGTTATTACATACATACATAAGGATGTTTAATTGAGAACCAGTATTAATTGAGAAAACATAATCATTCATAACCACAAGTTTTTTTATTTGAAATTAAAATAGAAGAAAAATATTTTTATATCTTTTATATCTTGTACATATAAATGTTTTTTTTATTATTAACAATTTATTGATTGTTATTTAAATGTATCCTTATGTAATGAGATGGTTAATTGTAAATAAATATTGTTTGAGAACCAAAAAAATCATGTAGAACCATAAGTTTTAATATTAAATTAAAGCAAAAGAAATTTACTTTATTCAATTTAAGTCATCTATGTCACACCCCCAAATTCCCACTCGTGGTGTCAGTCCACGTGGGTGTGACGTGGCCAGGATCATAGCTCATGGTCATATAGAACGACTCTATATGAGTTACACATTCACACAGATTGTAAAACAATACAAGTTTCATTCAATAAGCAGCGGAAAGTGTTAAACATCAGAAATACATGAGTTTGCAGCGGAAAGTAATTGTTCAAGACACTACAAGGATTAAATTGTTTTCAAAACAGAACACATGCACACAAGCCTAGAACATGAATCTATATGTAAGCTTGACTCCATTAGTGTGTCCTTGTGAGCGTCCTAGCGTGTGCTCCTTTAGTTACCTGAGAATACATGCGAAAAAGTGTCAACTAAAAAGTTGGTGAGTTCACAGGTTTAGACAGACAGAAATAGTAAACAGACATATACTGGGTATGTTAAGTTTAGTTGGATACTACGATCCGTGAGTGTGTCATGTCATCTTACCGAAACTAGACTGTTTCCATTTGCCTCCGCGAGTCATCGCTGAACTCGCAATTCACATCGATTATTACACTCGTTATGACCTCCAGTCAAAGTTGTTGCCGAGTGGGGCTAGTCAAACCCAGTAGTACTACGTAATAACGACTCGTTCGTAACAATTAACGGTAAGGATAAGTGGGGACTTTATGCGATAATAGTTACACTCGAAAATAGTTTTCACAACATACCAGTCATACATCTAAAACAGTTGCATTGTATTCTCACCCCAATAGTTTAACAAAAGCAGTTAAAGAGTAAAAGTGGGGCCGTAAACTCACCTGAGTTTAGTTATGCGTTAGCTCAAAAGAGAGTAAGTGTAGCTCGCCGGCTAGTAGTCACCTATATCACATAGGTACTATGAGTTCGTGTTCACATGTGTGGGTCTCACCGGACCGTATTAGTGTTCAACAACACTAAGTGGTTATGTGGGTCGAGTTGACCGTGTTTGACCGTGTCGATCGTGTCACACCCCCAAATTTCAACTAACGGAATCATACCGTTTGGGAACGTGACAAACCAGGATCTCAGATCATTAAACATAGTGAAGACCTCTATATGAATTTCAAAACATACGTTGGTCTTTAAAAACATAATAATCAGAGTTTACAAAAAGTTGCGGAAGCGTTTCAAATCACAATCAATAAACTGTTGATAAGTAAAACATTACAAATCAATATACTGAAATATTCAAATTCAAATGTTCAAAGTTTATAATGCATGAGACTCTATCTCCCTAGTCCATGCCAGCTGTTACGCGCGCCTTAGTGTCCTGAGAAAACATGCAAATCAAGTCAACACAAAGGTTGGTGCATAACACAGGTTTTAAGTAATCATAGTGTTCAGAACATCAGTTTGAATAACAAGTTTGTAGATAACATAATCACAATTGCACAGTCATGATAGCTAGTCATATAAACTATTTACATACGTGTTCGACACCGAAGCTGACTAGTTGCCATGCTATAGCATGTTTTCGCCTTGCCACTATTGTCTATCACAACAATAGTAAAAATGTGTTTGGTCAGTCAAACACCTGCGTAGATCCCATCTACCAGGTGAGGTTTGTCAAACCTAATAGATCTATTTCCAACTACCACGCTTTGCATTACAGCAAACTAAACGGTTCGAGGTGTGTAAGGACTTTCAAGTTGATATGTTTTCACATAATGTAAACAGATAACTCATGCAAGTGATATGTATCTAAAAATCAGTTTGTTGCACATGTTTTCTCCCCCAAAACAGTTTAAATAAGAAAGGGGCCGTGTACGCACCTTTGATAGTAGTAGAATGATCAAACACGTGTGAACTTGCGTAGAAATCCTCTACGAAGAATCTGTGATTTAAACAATAACCTATAGTTATTCGGAATGTCGTTTTGTGCTTGAAATCACATACGTATCAACATACGTATGTTAAAGTGTGAGAATTAGGCATACGGAAGTACGCGTGCTTTTGAAATCGTTTAAATAAAATCACATTTGATTTTATTTAATTAAGCGTAATTATACGCGATTTCGTGTTCGGACTAAAATATGAATTTTATCATTTTAACACGTTCGTATTCTCGTTACGGTTCCAACGCAACTTGAACGGATTAAAACAGATTTCGTATGTGAAAGTTATGACCAAAATACAAAAAAAAAAATGATCAAAACATCAAAAATCGGTTGGGCCGGGACTCGAACCCGCGACCCTCAACACTAGCACACAAGCCTCTAACCATCTCAGCCCGCTAGGGTTTCGCAATAATCATCCGAAATTAATTCTTTTAACTCCTATCTGACCGGATTCCCCTTAATCTACTATAGCCGAAGCTTCAATCCTCCAATTGAACCCGATTTCGAATCCGATTGCACCCATCAACACCAGATTATCATTCTAATCACTTATGCGTTCCTAATGGTGGTTTTAATTCGATCAAAACAAAATCAATGTGTTCAAATTTACCCACATAAGTCTCGGTTTTCAACCAAACAAACTTTAAAATTCGAAATCTTCTAATTCGTTGAAACTAAATGAAATCATCCTAGCACAATCATTAATCGGAACTATCTGATATTAACCATATCAATCAATTTGATTTTTCAACCCGTTTGCTATAAAATCCCCAAATCGTCTTCACACTAAGAACCCTAGAACCGAAAACCATCAAATCGTTGTAACCTAATGAAATTGATACTTGGTTTTCGTTTAATCTAATCTCACGAAACTATCTGTAAACACCAATTGGGTTTTTAAAAACATTTTCTAAGAAATCCCCAAAATCGTTTCTTATATGAACCCTAGATACGGGAGTCGATCAATTCGGTTCTATTATTCACAATTGGTATGGGATTAACCTTAGTCGGCATATTTAGGAAGTGTAGGAATCAAAAATTACCTGGTTTGGTCTCGAATTGATGTAAATCGACTATTGAGTGTTCTTCGGCCAAATTCTCGATGGTGTCCTTCAATCCAGAACTTGCTGCTTCGAATTGTGATGTGGGATAGATTCTGAGAGTGCCGAATAGAGGTTCTAAAACTTTAATTTTTCGAATTATGATTGGGACAATCGGTTTTGATCTTGAAAGGTTTCGGTTACGACTTTTGGCTATCATTTTGATTTAATTCGGCCAATCAATGTATCATTAACCTTCAGAACTGTTACAAATCCTTTTTGTGATGTTTACAACTGATCAATTTCAGTTACAACTTAGTATAAGGATGGAATTCGTATCCCACAATCCATTTGGCCGAATTTTTGACTTATAAAAGTCAACATTGCTACTAAATTCACTTACAAGTTTAATCTCTAACATTTTAACACTTAACAACTGATTCTCCTTAATTCCTAACTCATATAATTTATTCTGGGCCGCCAACATATTATTTTGATTAACAAAGTTGAGTCAACAAACCCGAATAGTTACTAATTGAATCCATTAACTCATTGTTGAACTAAGTTTACTCAATTGGGTTTCTTAATTACAATTGAACCTCACTGGGCCTTCTTGGGCCTACCTTGATCTTCCCTGGGCCTACTTTGTTCACATTGGGCCTCATTTGCCCCTTATTGGGCCTTACTGGGCCCCTCTTGGCTTATTGGGCCTACATTGACTATGTTGGGCCCAATTGATCTTGTTGAGTCTTCCTTGACCTTACTGGATCTTCTTTGACTTTACTGGACCTTCATTGGCCTTGTTGGGCCTTCATTGGCCTTGTTGGGCCTTTATTGGCCTTGTTGGGCCTTCATTGGCCTTGTTGGGCCTTGATTGGCCTTGTTGGGCCTGTGATATCACCAACTCCCGTTAACAAGGTTAGTGTGAAAAGTCGGATTGTCACATCATCCCCTTGTTGAAGGAATTTTCGTCCCGAAAATTAGCAAGTGTTAAGAGTAGTTAGGAAACTACTTACGAGTTTAAATCGTACGTGTTAGTGTGATTTGATCATTCTGTGTGCTTGTGTGTACTCACACACAAAGTCTAATGCTTGCAACATCACAACTCAATTGTGATCATTCAATGTGACTGTTTGCGTGTACCCTAGTTAGTTCACCTAACTGTGACTGTTTGTGTTTGATCATTCTGTGTTGTGTAACCTCACACATAGTGAGTGTCTGAAACTGTTTGTACTATGCAACCCCGCACATAGCAAAGTGTATGTAACCAATGTACTATGCAACCCCGCACATAGCAAAATGTATGTAACCAATCGTATATGTACTACCATAACATGTAACATATGAAATGTAGCACATAAAACATGCACAAATATTTGTAACAAAATCAATTGAATAAATAAAACGTTTGTGCTTACAGTTTGAAATTTGCAGTGTTGATGTGTGAAAGCATCACGTCATCCCCTTGTTGAAGGAAATTTCGTCCCGAAATTTAGCGTGCGCTCTCAGTGTTAGCAGTAGCTGTCTTGAATAGATGAGGATATTTCTTCATCATTTGATCTTCCCGTTCCCATGTGAATTCAGGACCCCGTCTTGAATTCCATCGGACTTTGACTATCGGAATCTTGCTTTGTTTCAATTGTTTGACCTCTCGGTCCATAATTTCTGCTGGTTCTTCAATGAATCGCAGCTGTTCATCTACTTGTATTTCTTCCAACGGTACAATCAATGTCTTGTCAGAAAGACATTTCTTCAAGTTCGATACGTGAAAAACATCATGAACTCCACTGAGTTCATCCGGTAGTTTGAGTTGATACGCAACCGGACCAATCCTTTTCAGAATCTCAAAAGGTCCTACGTAACGTGGACTAAGCTTCCCGCGCTTGCCGAATCGTATCACACCTTTCCAAGGTGATACTTTTAGAAGAACTCGGTCTCCTACTTGAAATTCCAACGGCTTGCGACGTTTGTCTGCATAACTCTTCTGTCGATCCCGAGCCGCTGCCATACGGTTCCGGATTTGAACAATCTTCTCTGTCGTTTCGTGCACCAGTTCAGGACCTGTTATCTGACTGTCACCAATTTCAGCCCAGCAAACTGGTGAACGACATTTGCGACCATACAACGCTTCAAACGGTGCTGCTTGAATACTTGTATGATAACTATTATTGTAAGAGAATTCCACCAACGGTAAATGATTCTCCCAGCTGTCACCAAAGTCAATTACACAAGCTCGTAACATATCCTCGAGCGTTTGAATCGTACGTTCACTTTGACCGTCGGTCTGTGGATGATAGGCGGTACTCATATCCAAGCGAGTCCCCAATGACTTATGAAGAGATTTCCAAAAGTTGGAAGTAAACCGGGCATCCCGATCTGATATGATAGAGATTGGCACGCCATGCCGTGCTACTATTTCCTTGATGTAAATGCGAGTCAGTTTCTCCATCTTATCAGTTTCCTTGATTGCTAAGAAATGTGCAGATTTTGTTAATCGATCGACAATTACCCATATCGTATCACAACCACTCGGTGTACGGGGTAACTTAGTAATAAAATCCATCGAAATCTGTTCCCATTTCCACATCGGTATCTCTGGTTGTTGCAATAACCCAGATGGCTTCTGATATTCAACTTTGACTTTCGAACAAGTCAAACATTTGCTAACGTACTTAGCAATATCAGCTTTCATGTGAGGCCACCAATACAGTGCCTTCAAGTCATGGTACATCTTGTCTGATCCCGGATGGACTGAATATCTAGACTTGTGTGCTTCGTCCATCACGAGTTCCCTTAAACCTCCATACAAAGGTATCCACATTCGATCAATGAAATAACGAATTCCATCAGGTTTAACATTCAATTGTTCTTCCATTCCTCGTAAAGATTCCGGTACTAAATTTTCCGTTTTCAAAGCCTCAATCTGAGCACTATGTACCTTGTCAGGTAAATCAGTATGTATTGTCATCATAAGTGCACGAACCCGTCTTGTTCTTGTTGTATCTTTTCTGCTCAAAGCATCGGCTACGACATTAGCCTTTCCCGGGTGATACTTAATTGCACACTCGTAATCGTTCAACAACTCGACCCATCGTCGTTGTCTCATATTGAGCTCCTTCTGATCAAAGATATGTTGCAAACTCTTATGATCAGTATAAATAGTGCACTTAGTTCCATACAAGTAATGCCTCCAAATCTTCAAAGCAAAAACCACTGCTCCTAACTCCAAGTCGTGAGTAGTGTAATTCTTTTCATGTGTTCGTAGTTGTCTGGAAGCATAAGCGATCACTTTATCCCGTTGCATCAACACACATCCCAAACCCTGTCCAGATGCGTCACAATACACCGCAAAGTCTTCCGTTCCTTCCGGTAAAGACAGAATCGGTGCACTGCAAAGTTTCTGTTTCAATAACTGGAATGCAGCTTCCTGTTTATCCGTCCAGCTATACTTTATTCCTTTGTGCGTCAGAGCTGTAAGTGGTTGAGCGATCTTTGAGAAACCCTCAATGAATCGTCGATAATAACCCGCCAAACCAAGGAATTGTCGTACCTCGGTAGGGGTCTTTGGCGCTTCCCAATTCTTAATCGCTTCAATCTTCGCTGGATCAACATGTATACCCTTTTCATTAACTATATGCCCCAAGAACTGTACTTCTCGCATCCAGAAATCACATTTCGAGAACTTAGCATACAGTTGTTCTTGTTTCAATAGCTCTAGTAGTAATCGAAGATGTTCAGCGTGTTCCTCCTCAGATTTTGAATAGATGAGAATGTCATCAATGAAAACAATGACAAACTTATCAAGATAAGGTTTACAAACACGATTCATGAGATCCATGAATACGGCTGGAGCGTTTGTCAACCCAAATGGCATGACCAAGAACTCATAATGGCCATAGCGCGTCCTAAATGCTGTCTTTGGAATATCCTCCTCCTGGACTCTTAGTTGATGATATCCCGACCTGAGATCAATCTTCGAGTAGTAACTCGAACCTTGCAACTGATCGAACAGATCGTCAATCCTGGGTAACGGATACCGGTTCTTGATAGTAACCTTGTTCAATTCCCGGTAATCGATACACATACGAAAAGTCCCGTCTTTCTTCTTTACAAACAATACTGGAGCTCCCCACGGTGAAAAACTAGGTCGTATGAATCCCTTATCCAACAATTCTTGCAATTGTGTGGATAACTCTTGCATCTCTGACGGTGCAAGTCGATAAGGCGCCCTAGCTATCGGTGCTGCGTCTGGTGTAAGATCGATTCGGAATTCCACTTGTCTCACAGGCGGTAATCCCGGCAAGTCTTCTGGAAATACCTCCGGAAACTCACAGACTATTGATATATCTTCAAGTTTCTTCTCAGCTACCGGCTTTTCAGTTATAAGTGCTATAACTGCCGTATGACCCTTACGTAGACACTTGTGTGCTTTCATACAAGATATGAGACGCAGTGGCGTACTGATCTTTTCACCTTGTACATACAGTGTCTCTCCGTTTGTAAGAGGTATACGAACAATCTTTTCATGGCATACTATTTCAGCCTGGTTTTTGGACAACCAGTCCATGCCAATGACTACATCAAAACTGCCTAAGGCAATAGGCATCAAATCAATCTCTAATGTCTGACCCATCAAATCAAGGATACATCCCTTATAAATGTTTTCTACTATAATCAACTTACCATCAGCTAATTCCACAGTATAGGGACTATCTAAGGCAGTGGGACTAACATTTAGCAACTTAACAAGTGAACTAGATACAAAGCTCCGATCGGCACCGGTGTCAAATAACATAGAGGCATAGTGATTATTTAAGAGGAACGTACCCGTAACAATGTTGGGATCCTCCCGCGCTTGACGTCCTCCGATCACAAACGCCCTGCCTCTAGCACCGTTGTTGTTGTTGTTATTGTTGTTGTTATTGTTGGTGCCATTTCCATTACCGTTGCCATTTCCATTACCATTACCATTGTTGTCCCCGCCTTTCTTAAGTTGTGGGCAATCTTTCTTGAAATGGCCCATCTTACCGCACTCAAAACAACCTTTCTGCGCGTTGTTTTGATTGTTATTCTGGTTGTTATTGTTGTTCTGTAATTCTCCGCGACAATCCTTAGCCGCATGCCCAACCTTGCCACACCTCTGGCACTTAGCTCTGTCACACTGGTTACCCGCATGATGGTAACCACACTTGTTGCACTTGGGGTGCTTACCAATATAGCCCCCCGATGATGATGATTGCTGACCACTGCTTGAACCATGATAAGACTTGTTTGAGTCTTGTTTCCTGTTCTGCTGTTGGTTGTTACCCTTGAAATTGTTATCCCACTTTCTCTTGTGATCTCCTACCTTGGTAGCAGATGTTCGCTTAGGCAGAGTCCCCTGTAACACTGCCTGGTCAGTAAGCTGATGTGCTAGACGAACAGCTTGTTGGATAGTGGTGGGATTTGCTGAAGTCACCAACCCTTGAATCTGAGGCACTAGTCCCCCAATGTACCTTTCGATCCACTTACTGGCTGGAGTAGCCATGTGTGGTAGCAGTCTGGCCAGTTCATGCGATCTGGTCGTGTATTCCTCAATATTTGACCCCTCCATCTTGAGGTGCCAATACTCTTCCTCCAACTTCTGCATTTCACTACGAGGACAATACTCCTCTTGTAGCAAAGTTTTGAAGTTGTTCCAGGTCAACGCATTTGCTTCTCCCAACCCCAGAGTCTGAACATTGGAGTTCCACCAAGTCAGGGCTGGACCCTCCAACGTTCCAGTAGCAAATTTCACCTTGCTGTCATCAGGGCAGTTGCACATTTCGAACACAGACTCGGCTTTTTCAATCCATCGGAGAAGTCCTATAGCCCCCTCCGACCCTTTGAAGTTGTGAGGTTTGCAGTCCAAAAACATCTTGAATGTGCAAACTTGTGGATTGACCAATCCCCCAGCTGGACCCTGTGGCCCTGTGTTGTGTGTCTGAGCATACTGTGCAATAGCCTCTGCGACTCTGTTGTTAATTAGCTCATTGAGCTCAGCAACAGTCATATGTACGTTTCCCTCAGCCATTAGTTTCCTATTTATAAGAAGTGTTAGCACGAAGTCAAAATCCAATGTAACATGTGTAAGTAAAACAACAAACACAACATATAATATAATCAACACAGTTGTTGGAAACAAACAATAATTTTTCCATAAATAGAAACTTTCTTTGAGTACAATACTTTTGAAATGAAATACAAAATTTCAAACTACTAATGTAGGAACACAACCCGTTCCTAATAAGTTTAAATAAACTAAGAAAGAAATGAAAATAATCAGTCGTCCTCAACGGTGGATTCAGGATCGGACTCAGCAACTGGTGCTGGTTCCTCCTCCTCATCCTCATCCTCATCCTGTTCCTCATTCTCAACTACCACTAAATCCTCCAAAGCTTCAATCCTGCCCTCCAAGATCTCAGCTCGGTTCTCTGACTCCTCTAGACGACCAATCATGTTCACCATCTCATCCCGCATGTCATGAACTAGATGGGCAAGTTCATCTTGCCTCTCAATGGCATCCCATAACTCCTGAGATCTCTGTATAAGCTTGTCTTCTGTCTCATCCAAGTCCTCGCGCAACTTGGCGATCTCCTCCGCGTCCGTCCTTCGCCTCTTAGGCTCCGGAGCATCTAATACGGGTGGTGGATGTGTAGATGGTCCTGCAGCATAGAGTCCCTGAGTATTCACCCATGGTGCCTCCTCCGGATCCTCATCCGGGTCCTCAACTGGATCCTCATCTGGATCCTCCTCTGGATCCTCCTCTGGATCCTCCTCTGGATCCTCGTCTGGATCCTCGTCTGGGTCTGAGTCATCCATCCCATACGGTGGAGGTGATGGAATAGGTGGTGGTGGTGATGATGGTGGTGCCGGAACTATCGGCTCCTCGTCCTCGGAATCATCAATGATAACATAAGGAACTGATGATGAAGCCATGCCTGTTACATAATATCATATGTAAGTGCAGTGCCATGGAATACGTAAGCAAGTCAATTACATAATGTCATATGTAATTTCTAAGCAGTATGTGTGTGTGTCTAATGTCTAACAGTCATAGTCTAGGCCTACAAATGCAAACCTAGTTCGCTATAACCAATATCTCTGATACCAATCTGTCACACCCCCAAATTTCAACTAACGGAATCATACCGTTTGGGAACGTGACAAACCAGGATCTCAGATCATTAGACATAGTGAAGACCTCTATATGAATTTCAAAACATACGTTGGTCTTTAAAAACATAATAATCAGAGTTTACAAAAAGTTGCGGAAGCGTTTCAAATCACAATCAATAAACTGTTGATAAGTAAAACATTACAAATCAATATACTGAAATATTCAAATTCAAATGTTCAAAGTTTATAATGCATGAGACTCTATCTCCCTAGTCCATGCCAGCTGTTACGCGCGCCTTAGTGTCCTGAGAAAACATGCAAATCAAGTCAACACAAAGGTTGGTGCATAACACAGGTTTTAAGTAATCATAGTGTTCAGAACATCAGTTTGAATAACAAGTTTGTAGATAACATAATCACAATTGCACAGTCATGATAGCTAGTCATATAAACTATTTACATACGTGTTCGACACCGAAGCTGACTAGTTGCCATGCTATAGCATGTTTTCGCCTTGCCACTATTGTCTATCACAACAATAGTAAAAATGTGTTTGGTCAGTCAAACACCTGCGTAGATCCCATCTACCAGGTGAGGTTTGTCAAACCTAATAGATCTATTTCCAACTACCACGCTTTGCATTACAGCAAACTAAACGGTTCGAGGTGTGTAAGGACTTTCAAGTTGATATGTTTTCACATAATGTAAACAGATAACTCATGCAAGTGATATGTATCTAAAAATCAGTTTGTTGCACATGTTTTCTCCCCCAAAACAGTTTAAATAAGAAAGGGGCCGTGTACGCACCTTTGATAGTAGTAGAATGATCAAACACGTGTGAACTTGCGTAGAAATCCTCTACGAAGAATCTGTGATTTAAACAATAACCTATAGTTATTCGGAATGTCGTTTTGTGCTTGAAATCACATACGTATCAACATACGTATGTTAAAGTGTGAGAATTAGGCATACGGAAGTACGCGTGCTTTTGAAATCGTTTAAATAAAATCACATTTGATTTTATTTAATTAAGCGTAATTATACGCGATTTCGTGTTCGGACTAAAATATGAATTTTATCATTTTAACACGTTCGTATTCTCGTTACGGTTCCAACGCAACTTGAACGGATTAAAACAGATTTCGTATGTGAAAGTTATGACCAAAATACAAAAAAAAAATGATCAAAACATCAAAAATCGGTTGGGCCGGGACTCGAACCCGCGACCCTCAACACTAGCACACAAGCCTCTAACCATCTCAGCCCGCTAGGGTTTCGCAATAATCATCCGAAATTAATTCTTTTAACTCCTATCTGACCGGATTCCCCTTAATCTACTATAGCCGAAGCTTCAATCCTCCAATTGAACCCGATTTCGAATCCGATTGCACCCATCAACACCAGATTATCATTCTAATCACTTATGCGTTCCTAATGGTGGTTTTAATTCGATCAAAACAAAATCAATGTGTTCAAATTTACCCACATAAGTCTCGGTTTTCAACCAAACAAACTTTAAAATTCGAAATCTTCTAATTCGTTGAAACTAAATGAAATCATCCTAGCACAATCATTAATCGGAACTATCTGATATTAACCATATCAATCAATTTGATTTTTCAACCCGTTTGCTATAAAATCCCCAAATCGTCTTCACACTAAGAACCCTAGAACCGAAAACCATCAAATCGTTGTAACCTAATGAAATTGATACTTGGTTTTCGTTTAATCTAATCTCACGAAACTATCTGTAAACACCAATTGGGTTTTTAAAAACATTTTCTAAGAAATCCCCAAAATCGTTTCTTATATGAACCCTAGATACGGGAGTCGATCAATTCGGTTCTATTATTCACAATTGGTATGGGATTAACCTTAGTCGGCATATTTAGGAAGTGTAGGAATCAAAAATTACCTGGTTTGGTCTCGAATTGATGTAAATCGACTATTGAGTGTTCTTCGGCCAAATTCTCGATGGTGTCCTTCAATCCAGAACTTGCTGCTTCGAATTGTGATGTGGGATAGATTCTGAGAGTGCCGAATAGAGGTTCTAAAACTTTAATTTTTCGAATTATGATTGGGACAATCGGTTTTGATCTTGAAAGGTTTCGGTTACGACTTTTGGCTATCATTTTGATTTAATTCGGCCAATCAATGTATCATTAACCTTCAGAACTGTTACAAATCCTTTTTGTGATGTTTACAACTGATCAATTTCAGTTACAACTTAGTATAAGGATGGAATTCGTATCCCACAATCCATTTGGCCGAATTTTTGACTTATAAAAGTCAACATTGCTACTAAATTCACTTACAAGTTTAATCTCTAACATTTTAACACTTAACAACTGATTCTCCTTAATTCCTAACTCATATAATTTATTCTGGGCCGCCAACATATTATTTTGATTAACAAAGTTGAGTCAACAAACCCGAATAGTTACTAATTGAATCCATTAACTCATTGTTGAACTAAGTTTACTCAATTGGGTTTCTTAATTACAATTGAACCTCACTGGGCCTTCTTGGGCCTACCTTGATCTTCCCTGGGCCTACTTTGTTCACATTGGGCCTCATTTGCCCCTTATTGGGCCTTACTGGGCCCCTCTTGGCTTATTGGGCCTACATTGACTATGTTGGGCCCAATTGATCTTGTTGAGTCTTCCTTGACCTTACTGGATCTTCTTTGACTTTACTGGACCTTCATTGGCCTTGTTGGGCCTTCATTGGCCTTGTTGGGCCTTTATTGGCCTTGTTGGGCCTTCATTGGCCTTGTTGGGCCTTGATTGGCCTTGTTGGGCCTGTGATATCACCAACTCCCGTTAACAAGGTTAGTGTGAAAAGTCGGATTGTCACAGATCGTGTTTGACCTAACGACCCGTTGGTGACGGTTTGGACCAAGTGTTCGTGTAAGTGTGCGATTTAGTGTTGTGTGAAGTGTACGGATACCAAAATCGTTTCTATGAGGAAACTTACTATTTATAGTAAGTTTCTATTTTAGGAAGGTTTCCATATTTGGCAAGTTATGCATAAGATCATATTCCGATTATTCTAACATGCATATTTATCCTAAATGAGCATGTTATCATATAGCACATAGTTACACATAGCCGGTTTAGCATAGTTTGCGCGTAAAAGTTTCTAAATATGGAAAGTTACTAAAATAAGCATATTTTATCAAGTTTATCAACCAACATCATCTAGGTATCATTATCTTAGTCATAGATAGTCATTTAACCATAATCGTTAGGTCTAGCATGCTCTTATTCTAGATTTGCAAACATAAAGTTACTATTTATAGTAACTTGTGATAAAACACATTTTTCACCCATTTTAGAGCATGAAACCATTTACTAACATCCTAACAAGTTTAAATAAGCATACTAAACCTATAACATCTTTCAAATCCATAATTTCTAACAACATTGTAACAAAAAGTTTCTATTTATAGTAATAACCATAAAAATCATATTTTCAATAACTCCAATCATTCCAATGCATCAATAATCATCATATTAACTTCTAAACATCATTTCCTAGCATAACATATAGATCCAAACATACAAATTAATGTAGTCATTTTATCAAGAATACCCACTTTGTAACATAAAAGTTACTATTTTTAGTAATAACCACATCTATGACATTTCTTGACCAAAATCAAACATTCTAATCACATGGAACATAATCAATAACACTTTCAATAACATTTCAATACTGAAAATCGCCTAAAACATTGTAGATCATACATGCATGTTGTCAAAAGTGCATATCTCATAACCAAATCAACAAATCAACATCATATTCAATCAAAATCCTCGTGGATCATCATCAACTCACTAAATCAGTAACAACTTCATCAAATAATAGATTCACAGCATCAAAAATTCGAGATCAAGGTGGTGTTGGTGATGCATGTGGCCATTATGGCTTGCATGTGTGCCTAGTGATGATTTTAGACAAGATTGAACATGGAAACTACCTCACAATGTTTTAGAACGCCTAGAAACGATTTGAGCAGGTCTGTAGAAGTCCTAGATACTGCTGGAATGATGCTAATCACGAGCAAGGAGTAGACACGGTGTTCTTGAGCCTCAAACATTCAATCCTCCCTTAGAATGTCTTCAAACTTGCTCCCCAAAGATCCCAAATGGCTCCAATGGCGTTCACAGAGTGATAGGGGTCGAGAATGGTGAGTTTCAGTCGAGAGAAATGGTGTAGGGCGGCAGAAATGATTAACATTGGATTTATAAAGATTTCTGCGACTATAGACCTGTCGCGTACCGCGACACCGCCCAAAAAGAAGCTCCGCGACACGCGACGATTAAAATAATCGTCTGGTTCCCGAAACACATCGCGTACCGCGATGGTGGAAGTTGATCGGTCGTCGCGTACCGCGACTCTTTTCGGAGAATTCAAATTTCCCCGCTCAAGCTTCGCGTATCGCGGAGGCCCAAGTTGGTGTCCATCGCGTGTGATAAGCAGTACTCATATCCGTTTGCGGGTGATAAGCAGTCCTCCAAGGTCCTCCAAGGTCTGGATGGTTCGTTCACTCTGACCATCCGTTTGCGGGTGATAAGCAGTACTCATATCCAACCTCGTCCCGAGTGCCTTGTGTAAGGACTTCCAAAAGTGAGCCGTGAAACGGCTGTCTCGGTCTGATATTATGGAGATCGGGACTCCGTGTCTGGATACGATTTCCTTCATGTAGATTCGGGTCAACTTTTCCAATTTATCAGTTTCTTTGATCGGCAGGAAGTGTGCCGATTTCGTAAGTCGGTCTACGATAACCCAGATGGTATCGCAACCACTTGTGGTCTTTGGTAGCTTCGTGATGAAATCCATGGAAATCTGTTCCCATTTCCATACTGGGATTTCTGGCTGTTGGAGTAATCCCGAAGGTTTCTGGTATTCTACCTTGACCTTTGAGCAAGTCAGACACTTACTCACATACGTTGCGATTTCTGACTTCATGTTAGGCCACCAATAAGTTGCCTTTAGATCGTGGTACATCTTGTCAGAACCTGGATGTACTGAGTATCGACTCTTGTGAGCTTCATCCATCACTACTTCTCTCAAATCCCCGTAGCGTGGAATCCAAATTCGATCCATTAGGTAGTAAGCTCCGTCATCCTTCTGTTTCATCTGTTTGTCCATCCCCCGCATGGCTTCGAGGGTAAGGTTTTCCTTTTTCAGAGCTTCTTGTTGTGCGGTCCGAATTTGATTTTGTAGCTCAGAGTGGATGGTAAGTTGTAGTGCACGTACGCGTTTGGTTGTTTCCTTTCGGCTCAGTGCGTCGGCTACTACATTAGCTTTGCCGGGATGATATTTGATTGCACAATCATAATCACCTATCAGTTCGACCCATCTGCGTTGTCTCATGTTCAGCTCCTTTTGATCGAAAATGTGCTGTAGGCTCTTATGATCAGTAAATATTGTGCACTTGGTGCCGTACAGATAGTGTCGCCAGATCTTTAGTGCGAACACTACGGCTCCTAACTCTAGATCGTGAGTTGTGTAGTTCTTTTCGTGCATTTTCAATTGTCGTGACGCATAGGCTATAACTTTCTCACGTTGCATCAGCACACAACCGAGTCCTTGCTTTGATGCGTCACAGTACACCACAAAATCCTCGCACCCGTCTGGTAGCGATAAGATTGGTGCACTGCACAATTTCTGCTTCAACAGATCGAAAGCAGCGTCTTGTTTTTCTCCCCATTCGAATTTCTTGTCTTTGTGTGTGAGGGAAGTCAACGATTGTGCGATCTTTGAGAATCCTTCGATAAACCGCCTGTAGTACCCGGCCAATCCTAAGAACTGCCGCACTTCAGTTGGAGTCTTAGGTGCTGCCCAATTCTTGATTGCCTCGATCTTGGCTGGGTCTACGTGTATCCCTTTCTCGTTTACTACGTGTCCAAGGAACTGAACCTCGCGAATCCAGAAATCACATTTGAAGAATTTCGCGTATAGTTGTTCCTTCTTCAGTAGTTCTAAGACACGTCTCAAGTGATCGGCATGTTCTTCCTGAGTCTTAGAATAGATCAGGATGTCATCAATGAACACGATTACGAACTTGTCGAGATACGGCTTACACACTCGATTCATGAGATCCATGAATACTGCTGGTGCGTTAGTCAATCCAAAAGGCATAACTAGAAACTCGTAATGTCCGTATCGCGTTCGGAAGGCTGTCTTTGGTATGTCGTCCTCCTGTATTCTGAGTTGATGGTAACCCGATCTCAGATCGATTTTCGAATAGAAGCTTGACCCTTGTAGTTGATCGAACAGGTCGTCTATTCGTGGGAGAGGGTATCGATTCTTGATCGTTACCTTGTTTAGTTCTCGGTAATCTATACACATACGGAATGGACCGTCTTTCTTCTTCACGAACAAGACCGGTGCTCCCCAAGGTGAGAAGCTCGGTCGGATAAATCCTTTATCTAACAACTCTTGCAGTTGGTTAGATAGTTCTTGCATTTCAGTAGGAGCCAATCGATACGGTGCCTTGGCTATTGGTGCTGCTCCGGGGGTTAGATCTATCTGGAACTCCACTTGTCGTGCTGGTGGTAGTCCCGGTAGTTCGTCAGGAAAGACTTCCGGATAATCGCGAACAACCTCAATGTCCTCGATCTTTCGTTCCTTCTTTGGTTGTTCGGTGATAAGGGCTAGGATAGCCGTGTATCCCTTCTTCAGATATTTGCTTGCCTTCATACAGGACATGATGTTTAACGGTATCCCGCGCCGTTCTCCCTGGATAGAGATCTGCTCTCCACTTGGCAACGCAATTCGTACGATCTTCTCGTTGCACACGATCTCAGCGTGGTTTGCAGATAGCCAATCCATTCCAATCACCACGTCGAAGCTCCCGAGAGTTACCGGCATCAGGTCAATCACTAGTTGATGGTCCGCTAGTGTTAGAACACATCCCTTGATGATATATTGTGTCTCGATCAGTTGCCGTCTGCTAACTCTACGGTGTACTTATAGTCTAGTGGTGTTGGTGTCATATTAAGTAATTTGCTAAAGTCGCTAGAGATAAAACTCCTATCGGCACCGGTATCAAATAATATACTAGCATAGACATTATTTAAAAGAAACGTACCGGTGACGACGTTTGGATCATCTTTAGCTTCCCCCGATCCGATCACGAATGCCCTCCCCCTTGCTGGGTTGCCACCTGCATTCTTGTTCTGTGGGCAATCTCGGCGCATGTGCCCCAGCTTTCCGCAAGTGAAGCACCCCTTTAATGTGTTGTCTTTGTTGGGGTTAGGGTTGGGGTTTGATCGGCATTCCTTGGCCAGGTGTCCGTTCCTGCCACAGTTGGTGCATCGAACTCTTCGGCATGGGCCGTGATGGTGGTATGAGCAGTTGTTGCATTTGGGGTTGTTGCCCCGATATCCCCCTTTGTCCTGATTGTTTGGTTGGGTGGCAGTGAAGACTTTGGCAGGTGCGGGTCGGTGTTGAGCTGGTTGTTGTGGTGAGAAGGTACGGTTATTGCTGGGTTCCCACTTTCGCTTGATTTCCCGGGGTTTCAGGTGTTCACCCCTCTTAGGCAGTTTCCGCTGAGCTACTGCCTGGTCTGTCAACTTATGTGCCAAGCGAATCAGTGGTTGGATGGTGGAGAGGTCAGAAGCAGTTACCATACTTTGGATCTGCTCGGGCAATCCACTAATGAATTGCTCGATTTTCTTGTATTCCGGCGTCACCATTGCCGGACACAGCTTGCACAACTCATGAAATCGAGTGCAGTATTTCTCGATTTCAGATCCCACCATTTTGTGTGTCCAAAATTCCTCCTCAAGTTTCCGGATTTCATCACGAGGACAGTACTCCTCGTGAAGCATCCTTGTGAAGTTCTCCCAAGGAATGGAGTTTGCGGTATCCAGTCCAAGGGTCTGGACATGGGTGTTCCACCAGGTGAGAGCTGGTCCCTCTAGAGTTCCTGTGGCGTATTTCACCCGGTTCTCGTCCGAGCATTCAGCCATGGAAAAAACTGACTCCAGCTTCTCTATCCAACGAAGCAGTCCCACTGCTCCTTCAGTACCTTGGAACTTGTGAGGGTGACAGCTCAGGAAGGCTTTAAACGAGCATCCCTTTGCTACTCCCCCATGAGATCCTGTGCATCGGAGTTCATTGTAACGTGTTAGTGTCTAGGCCGCCTATACTATGTTAATCATGTTAGGCAAAAGTTAGTACCGTTGTTAGAGCCACTCGTCTCACTGGCGTGTCGGTTGGCTTCGTACTCTGCGAGTACCTTGTTGAATTTCCGTTCGACCATCATGTCGATCCGTGCCTTTTCGGCCTTGCGTTTGAGTCGAAGGGCATTGGTTCCTCTTCCCGACATGTTTCTATATAGAGGGGTTAGAGTGTTAGTCATCAGATGCTAAGTGTTAGCCAAAGTTAGGATTGTTGTCATGTCAAATGTCAAGTTAGCTATCATAACAAGGCTTCAAATAACAGTAGTAGTAATAAAGCAGATAATAATAATAAAGCATAATTTTTCATTAATGTCAATCTTTGGAGTACAATGATTTTCAAAAGGAAATACTACCAAAAGCTTCTATGAGCACATTGCGCTCACCTGAGAATACAAAAGTAAAATACTAAAAGGAATAGAATACTGAAATAGGAAATCTAACTAGACAACCGTGGAGTGTGAATCCCCACTATCGGCAGGACCATCATCGTCCCCCTCCTCGGGATCCTCAGCAGAATCCCCGTCGGCATCTCCCTCTTCGAGGTCCTCCGCCTCGAATTGGGGCTCTGGCTCGGGTTGTTGCTCCTCTAGGAACTGTTCGACCCAAGCATTTAACATGGCATCGCTGGCCTGAATCATGGCCTGGTTCTCCTCACTGGCAACCTCCACAGCTGCCAACCGTCCATCGTGTCCCTGTGTCACTGCGGCTAAGAAATTCTGCTGCTCCTCGAGCAACGTAGTCCTATCACGGATGTCCGTGACGTCAGCGGCGACCTCCTCCTGTCGCTGGATAACATCCTGAGTCCTAGCGACCACATCATCATGCGCTCGCTCAATATGAGCAAGTCTCTCCTCTAGCTGCTCCACACGGCTCTGGAGCTGCTGACTATGCTCCAAGAGATCCCTAAACCCATCAGTCATCACTCGTAGCTGACACGACTCACGCCTGTAACGTGAGATCAGTGCAGCGAATGCCCGCTCCATGGGTATGCCAATCGGTGGTAAAGGTGGTCCAGTAGACGTGTCACCTAACAAAGGTAACTTAGGTACTCTCTCTTCCCTCGCCCAAACAGCAAGGGTAATAGGGTACCAGTCCCATGGTCCCCTGCTGGTCGAGGGTCGGAGCCTCTTGGGCTCCTGAGCGTGTACCTGCTCCACCATATCCCGGATCCTCTGCTTATCCCCCTCGGTAAGCTCGTACTCATATGGACGTTTCCTCGAGTCCTTCCCGTCCTGATCCTTGTTATTGTCCATTCCTGCGTTCTAATCAAGTTAGTAATAGTACATGGTAGCAGATAATATTGTTCTGCAATTTCTAGTGTAGTGTCTAATGTAGAGCAGTGGCTATAGTCTAAGTTTACTATATGCAAACCTAGTTCCCTATAACCTGGCTCTGATACCAGTCTGTCACACCCCCAAATTCTCACTCGTGGTGTCAGTCCACGTGGGTGTGACGTGGCCAGGATCATAGCTCATGGTCATATAGAACGACTCTATATGAGTTACACATTCACACAGATTGTAAAACAATACAAGTTTCATTCAATAAGCAGCGGAAAGTGTTAAACATCAGAAATACATGAGTTTGCAGCGGAAAGTAATTGTTCAAGACACTACAAGGATTAAATTGTTTTCAAAACAGAACACATGCACACAAGCCTAGAACATGAATCTATATGTAAGCTTGACTCCATTAGTGTGTCATTGTGAGCGTCCTAGCGTGTGCTCCTTTAGTTACCTGAGAATACATGCGAAAAAGTGTCAACTAAAAAGTTGGTGAGTTCACAGGTTTAGACAGACAGAAATAGTAAACAGACATATACTGGGTATGTTAAGTTTAGTTGGATACTACGATCCGTGAGTGTGTCATGTCATCTTACCGAAACTAGACTGTTTCCATTTGCCTCCGCGAGTCATCGCTGAACTCGCAATTCACATCGATTATTACACTCGTTATGACCTCCAGTCAAAGTTGTTGCCGAGTGGGGCTAGTCAAACCCAGTAGTACTACGTAATAACGACTCGTTCGTAACAATTAACGGTAAGGATAAGTGGGGACTTTATGCGATAATAGTTACACTCGAAAATAGTTTTCACAACATACCAGTCATACATCTAAAACAGTTGCATTGTATTCTCACCCCAATAGTTTAACAAAAGCAGTTAAAGAGTAAAAGTGGGGCCGTAAACTCACCTGAGTTTAGTTATGCGTTAGCTCAAAAGAGAGTAAGTGTAGCTCGCCGGCTAGTAGTCACCTATATCACATAGGTACTATGAGTTTGTGTTCACATGTGTGGGTCTCACCGGACCGTATTAGTGTTCAACAACACTAAGTGGTTATGTGGGTCGAGTTGACCGTGTTTGACCGTGTCGATCGTGTTTGACCTAACGACCCGTTGGTGACGGTTTGGACCAAGTGTTCGTGTAAGTGTGCGATTTAGTGTTGTGTGAAGTGTACGGATACCAAAATCGTTCCTATTTTAGGAAGGTTTCCATATTTGGCAAGTTATGCATAAGATCATATTCCGATTATTCTAACATGCATATTTATCCTAAATGAGCATGTTATCATATAGCACATAGTTACACATAGCCGGTTTAGCATAGTTTGCGCGTAAAAGTTTCTAAATATGGAAAGTTACTAAAATAAGCATATTTTATCAAGTTTATCAACCAACATCATCTAGGTATCATTATCTTAGTCATAGATAGTCATTTAACCATAATCGTTAGGTCTAGCATGCTCTTATTCTAGATTTGCAAACATAAAGTTACTATTTATAGTAACTTGTGATAAAACACATTTTTCACCCATTTTAGAGCATGAAACCATTTACTAACATCCTAACAAGTTTAAATAAGCATACTAAACCTATAACATCTTTCAAATCCATAATTTCTAACAACATTGTAACAAAAAGTTTCTATTTATAGTAATAACCATAAAAATCATATTTTCAATAACTCCAATCATTCCAATGCATCAATAATCATCATATTAACTTCTAAACATCATTTCCTAGCATAACATATAGATCCAAACATACAAATAATGTAGTCATTTTATCAAGAATACCCACTTTGTAACATAAAAGTTACTATTTTTAGTAATAACCACATCTATGACATTTCTTGACCAAAATCAAACATTCTAATCACATGGAACATAATCAATAACACTTTCAATAACATTTCAATACTGAAAATCGCCTAAAACATTGTAGATCATACATGCATGTTGTCAAAAGTGCATATCTCATAACCAAATCAACAAATCAACATCATATTCAATCAAAATCCTCGTGGATCATCATCAACTCACTAAATCAGTAACAACTTCATCAAATAATAGATTCACAGCATCAAAAATTCGAGATCAAGGTGGTGTTGGTGATGCATGTGGCCATTATGGCTTGCATGTGTGCCTAGTGATGATTTTAGACAAGATTGAACATGGAAACTACCTCACAATGTTTTAGAACGCCTAGAAACGATTTGAGCAGGTCTGTAGAAGTCCTAGATACTGCTGGAATGATGCTAATCACGAGCAAGGAGTAGACACGGTGTTCTTGAGCCTCAAACCTTCAATCCTCCCTTAGAATGTCTTCAAACTTGCTCCCCAAAGATCCCAAATGGCTCCAATGGCGTTCACAGAGTGATAGGGGTCGAGAATGGTGAGTTTCAGTCGAGAGAAATGGTGTAGGGCGGCAGAAATGATTAACATTGGATTTATAAAGATTTCTGCGACTATAGACCTGTCGCGTACCGCGACACCGCCCAAAAAGAAGCTCCGCGACACGCGACGATTAAAATAATCGTCTGGTTCCCGAAACACATCGCGTACCGCGATGGTGGAAGTTGATCGGTCGTCGCGTACCGCGACTCTTTTCGGAGAATTCAAATTTCCCCGCTCAAGCTTCGCGTATCGCGGAGGCCCAAGTTGGTGTCCATCGCGTACCGCGATGGGTCTCGGTTGAGCCCAATAGGCCCAATTTCATTGTTTTGAACCGAATCTTTCGTATTTCTCGAATACGATCATCGTTTCTCAACACCTAGGTCTCGTTCTAGCTAAATTAGGTTCACCGAACCTAAGTGCAGTGTTTTCGTGTTACAGTTTGATCCGTTCACCAACGTTCGTCATTCAAGACACGTGCGAGTTTCGTGCGATAATTCATCGAATTATCGGTGTGTTCAGACTGTTGTGCCACGTGTCACACTAAATGCATTTATTCTAGTGCCACGTATGAAATAATAATAAACATTATTATTAAAAATAATAGAGTTGCTGACCTGGAAATTTACGAGGTGTCACATCATCCCCTAGTTATTGGGAATTTCGTCCCGAAATTCAGTTCACGTGCCGGTGTTGGTTTGTTCGGCGAATAGATGAGGGTATTTCTTCTTCATCTGATCCTCACGTTCCCAGGTGTATTCCGGTCCTCGTCGTGAGTTCCATCGAACTTTTACAATGGGGATCTTACTATGTTTCAACTTCTTGAGTTCCCGGTCCATAATTTCCACCGGTTCCTCAACGAAGTGAAGTTGTTCATCGATTTGGATTTCCCCTAGAGGAATTGCGAGCGTTTCATCTGATAGGTATTTCTTGAGATTCGAAACGTGAAACACGTTGTGTGCACTACTCAATTCCTGTGGTAGCTGTGGTTCGTAGGCCACGGGGCCTATTCGTTTAGTGATCTCGAATGGTCCTATATAACGAGGGTTTAGCTTTCCCCGTTTCCCAAATCGAATCATTCCCTTCCAAGGCGAGACTTTAAGAAGTACCCGGTCTCCTACTTGGAATTCCAAAGGTTTGCGCCTCTTGTCGGCATAGCTCTTTTGTCGATCTCGAGCTGCTGCCATTCTGTTACGAATTTGCACGATCTTTTCAGTTGTTTCGTGCACAAGCTCGGGTCCGGTCAGTTGGCTTTCCCCAACTTCCGCCCAACAAAGTGGTGATCTGCACTTGCGTCCGTAAAGTGCTTCAAATGGTGCAGCTCCAATGCTGGTGTGGTAGCTGTTATTATATGAGAATTCTACCAAAGGTAAGTGAGTCTCCCAGCTGTTACCAAAGTCAATCACACATGCCCGAAGCATGTCCTCCAAGGTCTGGATGGTTCGTTCACTCTGACCATCCGTTTGCGGGTGATAAGCAGTACTCATATCCAACCTCGTCCCGAGTGCCTTGTGTAAGGACTTCCAAAAGTGAGCCGTGAAACGGCTGTCTCGGTCTGATATTATGGAGATCGGGACTCCGTGTCTGGATACGATTTCCTTCATGTAGATTCGGGTCAACTTTTCCAATTTATCAGTTTCTTTGATCGGCAGGAAGTGTGCCGATTTCGTAAGTCGGTCTACGATAACCCAGATGGTATCGCAACCACTTGTGGTCTTTGGTAGCTTCGTGATGAAATCCATGGAAATCTGTTCCCATTTCCATACTGGGATTTCTGGCTGTTGGAGTAATCCCGAAGGCTTCTGGTATTCTACCTTGACCTTTGAGCAAGTCAGACACTTACTCACATACGTTGCGATTTCTGACTTCATGTTAGGCCACCAATAAGTTGCCTTTAGATCGTGGTACATCTTGTCAGAACCTGGATGTACTGAGTATCGACTCTTGTGAGCTTCATCCATCACTACTTCTCTCAAATCCCCGTAGCGTGGAATCCAAATTCGATCCATTAGGTAGTAAGCTCCGTCATCCTTCTGTTTCATCTGTTTGTCCATCCCCCGCATGGCTTCGAGGGTAAGGTTTTCCTTTTTCAGAGCTTCTTGTTGTGCGGTCCGAATTTGATTTGGTAGCTCAGAGTGGATGGTAAGTTGTAGTGCACGTACGCGTTTGGTTGTTTCCTTTCGGCTCAGTGCGTCGGCTACTACATTAGCTTTGCCGGGATGATATTTGATTGCACAATCATAATCACCTATCAGTTCGACCCATCTGCGTTGTCTCATGTTCAGCTCCTTTTGATCGAAAATGTGTTGTAGGCTCTTATGATCAGTAAATATTGTGCACTTGGTGCCGTACAGATAGTGTCGCCAGATCTTTAGTGCGAACACTACGGCTCCTAACTCTAGATCGTGAGTTGTGTAGTTCTTTTCGTGCATTTTCAATTGTCGTGACGCATAGGCTATAACTTTCTCACGTTGCATCAGCACACAACCGAGTCCTTGCTTTGATGCGTCACAGTACACCACAAAATCCTCGCACCCGTCTGGTAGCGATAAGATTGGTGCACTGCACAATTTCTGCTTCAACAGATCGAAAGCAGCGTCTTGTTTTTCTCCCCATTCGAATTTCTTGTCTTTGTGTGTGAGGGAAGTCAACGATTGTGCGATCTTTGAGAATCCTTCGATAAACCGCCTGTAGTACCCGGCCAATCCTAAGAACTGCCGCACTTCAGTTGGAGTCTTAGGTGCTGCCCAATTCTTGATTGCCTCGATCTTGGCTGGGTCTACGTGTATCCCTTTCTCGTTTACTACGTGTCCAAGGAACTGAACTTCGCGAATCCAGAAATCACATTTGAAGAATTTCGCGTATAGTTGTTCCTTCTTCAGTAGTTCTAAGACACGTCTCAAGTGATCGGCATGTTCTTCCTGAGTCTTAGAATAGATCAGGATGTCATCAATGAACACGATTACGAACTTGTCGAGATACGGCTTACACACTCGATTCATGAGATCCATGAATACTGCTGGTGCGTTAGTCAATCCAAAAGGCATAACTAGAAACTCGTAATGTCCGTATCGCGTTGGGAAGGCTGTCTTTGGTATGTCGTCCTCCTGTATTCTGAGTTGATGGTAACCCGATCTCAGATCGATTTTCGAATAGAAGCTTGACCCTTGTAGTTGATCGAACAGGTCGTCTATTCGTGGGAGAGGGTATCGATTCTTGATCGTTACCTTGTTTAGTTCTCGGTAATCTATACACATACGGAATGAACCGTCTTTCTTCTTCACGAACAAGACCGGTGCTCCCCAAGGTGAGAAGCTCGGTCGGATAAATCCTTTATCTAACAACTCTTGCAGTTGGTTAGATAGTTCTTGCATTTCAGTAGGAGCCAATCGATACGGTGCCTTGGCTATTGGTGCTGCTCCGGGGGTTAGATCTATCTGGAACTCCACTTGTCGTGCTGGTGGTAGTCCCGGTAGTTCGTCAGGAAAGACTTCCGGATAATCGCGAACAACCTCAATGTCCTCGATCTTTCGTTCCTTCTTTGGTTGTTCGGTGATAAGGGCTAGGATAGCCGTGTATCCCTTCTTCAGATATTTGCTTGCCTTCATACAGGACATGATGTTTAACGGTATCCCGCGCCGTTCTCCCTGGATAGAGATCTGCTCTCCACTTGGCAACGCAATTCGTACGATCTTCTCGTTGCACACGATCTCAGCGTGGTTTGCAGATAGCCAATCCATTCCAATCACCACGTCGAAGCTCCCGAGAGTTACCGGCATCAGGTCAATCACTAGTTGATGGTCCGCTAGTGTTAGAACACATCCCTTGATGATATATTGTGTCTCGATCAGTTGCCGTCTGCTAACTCTACGGTGTACTTATAGTCTAGTGGTGTTGGTGTCATATTAAGTAATTTGCTAAAGTCGCTAGAGATAAAACTCCTATCGGCACCGGTATCAAATAATATACTAGCATAGACATTATTTAAAAGAAACGTACCGGTGACGACGTTTGGATCATCTTTAGCTTCCCCCGATCCGATCACGAATGCCCTCCCCCTTGCTGGGTTGCCACCTGCATTCTTGTTCTGTGGGCAATCTCGGCGCATGTGCCCCAGCTTTCCGCAAGTGAAGCACCCCTTTAATGTGTTGTCTTTGTTGGGGTTAGGGTTGGGGTTTGATCGGCATTCCTTGGCCAGGTGTCCGTTCCTGCCACAGTTGGTGCATCGAACTCTTCGGCATGGGCCGTGATGGTGGTATGAGCAGTTGTTGCATTTGGGGTTGTTGCCCCGATATCCCCCTTTGTCCTGATTGTTTGGTTGGGTGGCAGTGAAGACTTTGGCAGGTGCGGGTCGGTGTTGAGCTGGTTGTTGTGGTGAGAAGGTACGGTTATTGCTGGGTTCCCACTTTCGCTTGATTTCCTGGGGTTTCAGGTGTTCACCCCTCTTAGGCAGTTTCCGCTGAGCTACTGCCTGGTCTGTCAACTTATGTGCCAAGCGAATCAGTGGTTGGATGGTGGAGAGGTCAGAAGCAGTTACCATACTTTGGATCTGCTCGGGCAATCCACTAATGAATTGCTCGATTTTCTTGTATTCCGGCGTCACCATTGCCGGACACAGCTTGCACAACTCATGAAATCGAGTGCAGTATTTCTCGATTTCAGATCCCACCATTTTGTGTGTCCAAAATTCCTCCTCAAGTTTCCGGATTTCATCACGAGGACAGTACTCCTCGTGAAGCATCCTTGTGAAGTTCTCCCAAGGAATGGAGTTTGCGGTATCCAGTCCAAGGGTCTGGACATGGGTGTTCCACCAGGTGAGAGCTGGTCCCTCTAGAGTTCCTGTGGCGTATTTCACCCGGTTCTCGTCCGAGCATTCAGCCATGGAGAAAACTGACTCCAGCTTCTCTATCCAACGAAGCAGTCTCACTGCTCCTTCAGTACCTTGGAACTTGTGAGGGTGACAGCTCAGGAAGGCTTTAAACGATCATCCCTTTGCTACTCCCCCATGAGATCCTGTGCATCGGAGTTCATTGTAACGTGTTAGTGTCTAGGCCGCCTATACTATGTTAATCATGTTAGGCAAAAGTTAGTACCGTTGTTAGAGCCACTCGTCTCACTGGCGTGTCGGTTGGCTTCGTACTCTGCGAGTACCTTGTTGAATTTCCGTTCGACCATCATGTCGATCCGTGCCTTTTCGGCCTTGCGTTTGAGTCGAAGGGCATTGGTTCCTCTTCCCGACATGTTTCTATATAGAGGGGTTAGAGTGTTAGTCATCAGATGCTAAGTGTTAGCCAAAGTTAGGATTGTTGTCATGTCAAATGTCAAGTTAGCTATCATAACAAGGCTTCAAATAACAGTAGTAGTAATAAAGCAGATAATAATAATAAAGCATAATTTTTCATTAATGTCAATCTTTGGAGTACAATGATTTTCAAAAGGAAATACTACCAAAAGCTTCTATGAGCACATTGCGCTCACCTGAGAATACAAAAGTAAAATACTGAAAGGAATAGAATACTGAAATAGGAAATCTAACTAGACAACCGTGGAGTGTGAATCCCCACTATCGGCAGGACCATCATCGTCCCCCTCCTCGGGATCCTCAGCAGAATCCCCGTCGGCATCTCCCTCTTCGAGGTCCTCCGCCTCGAATTGGGGCTCTGGCTCGGGTTGTTGCTCCTCTAGGAACTGTTCGACCCAAGCATTTAACATGGCATCGCTGGCCTGAATCATGGCCTGGTTCTCCTCACTGGCAACCTCCACAGCTGCCAACCGTGCATCGTGTCCCTGTGTCACTGCGGCTAAGAAATTCTGCTGCTCCTCGAGCAACGTAGTCCTATCACGGATGTCCGTGACGTCAGCGGCGACCTCCTCCTGTCGCTGGATAACATCCTGAGTCCTAGCGACCACATCATCCTGCGCTCGCTCAATATGAGCAAGTCTCTCCTCTAGCTGCTCCACACGGCTCTAGAGCTGCTGACTATGCTCCAAGAGATCCCTAAACCCATCAGTCATCACTCGTAGCTGACACGACTCACGCCTGTAACGTGAGATCAGTGCAGCGAATGCCCGCTCCATGGGTATGCCAATCGGTGGTAAAGGTGGTCCAGTAGACGTGTCACCTAACAAAGGTAACTTAGGTACTCTCTCTTCCCTCGCCCAAACAGCAAGGGTAATAGGGTACCAGTCCCATGGTCCCCTGCTGGTCGAGGGTCGGAGCCTCTTGGGCTCCTGAGCGTGTACCTGCTCCACCATATCCCGGATCCTCTGCTTATCCCCCTCGGTAAGCTCGTACTCATATGGACGTTTCCTCGAGTCCTTCCCGTCCTGATCCTTGTTATTGTCCATTCCTGCGTTCTAATCAAGTTAGTAATAGTACATGGTAGCAGATAATATTGTTCTGCAATTTCTAGTGTAGTGTCTAATGTAGAGCAGTGGCTATAGTCTAAGTTTACTATATGCAAACCTAGTTCCCTATAACCTGGCTCTGATACCAGTCTGTCACACCCCCAAATTCTCACTCGTGGTGTCAGTCCACGTGGGTGTGACGTGGCCAGGATCATAGCTCATGGTCATATAGAACGACTCTATATGAGTTACACATTCACACAGATTGTAAAACAATACAAGTTTCATTCAATAAGCAGCGGAAAGTGTTAAACATCAGAAATACATGAGTTTGCAGCGGAAAGTAATTGTTCAAGACACTACAAGGATTAAATTGTTTTCAAAACAGAACACATGCACACAAGCCTAGAACATGAATCTATATGTAAGCTTGACTCCATTAGTGTGTCATTGTGAGCGTCCTAGCGTGTGCTCCTTTAGTTACCTGAGAATACATGCGAAAAAGTGTCAACTAAAAAGTTGGTGAGTTCACAGGTTTAGACAGACAGAAATAGTAAACAGACATATACTGGGTATGTTAAGTTTAGTTGGATACTACGATCCGTGAGTGTGTCATGTCATCTTACCGAAACTAGACTGTTTCCATTTGCCTCCGCGAGTCATCGCTGAACTCGCAATTCACATCGATTATTACACTCGTTATGACCTCCAGTCAAAGTTGTTGCCGAGTGGGGCTAGTCAAACCCAGTAGTACTACGTAATAACGACTCGTTCGTAACAATTAACGGTAAGGATAAGTGGGGACTTTATGCGATAATAGTTACACTCGAAAATAGTTTTCACAACATACCAGTCATACATCTAAAACAGTTGCATTGTATTCTCACCCCAATAGTTTAACAAAAGCAGTTAAAGAGTAAAAGTGGGGCCGTAAACTCACCTGAGTTTAGTTATGCGTTAGCTCAAAAGAGAGTAAGTGTAGCTCGCCGGCTAGTAGTCACCTATATCACATAGGTACTATGAGTTTGTGTTCACATGTGTGGGTCTCACCGGACCGTATTAGTGTTCAACAACACTAAGTGGTTATGTGGGTCGAGTTGACCGTGTTTGACCGTGTCGATCGTGTTTGACCTAACGACCCGTTGGTGACGGTTTGGACCAAGTGTTCGTGTAAGTGTGCGATTTAGTGTTGTGTGAAGTGTACGGATACCAAAATCGTTCCTATTTTAGGAAGGTTTCCATATTTGGCAAGTTATGCATAAGATCATATTCCGATTATTCTAACATGCATATTTATCCTAAATGAGCATGTTATCATATAGCACATAGTTACACATAGCCGGTTTAGCATAGTTTGCGCGTAAAAGTTTCTAAATATGGAAAGTTACTAAAATAAGCATATTTTATCAAGTTTATCAACCAACATCATCTAGGTATCATTATCTTAGTCATAGATAGTCATTTAACCATAATCGTTAGGTCTAGCATGCTCTTATTCTAGATTTGCAAACATAAAGTTACTATTTATAGTAACTTGTGATAAAACACATTTTTCACCCATTTTAGAGCATGAAACCATTTACTAACATCCTAACAAGTTTAAATAAGCATACTAAACCTATAACATCTTTCAAATCCATAATTTCTAACAACATTGTAACAAAAAGTTTCTATTTATAGTAATAACCATAAAAATCATATTTTCAATAACTCCAATCATTCCAATGCATCAATAATCATCATATTAACTTCTAAACATCATTTCCTAGCATAACATATAGATCCAAACATACAAATTAATGTAGTCATTTTATCAAGAATACCCACTTTGTAACATAAAAGTTACTATTTTTAGTAATAACCACATCTATGACATTTCTTGACCAAAATCAAACATTCTAATCACATGGAACATAATCAATAACACTTTCAATAACATTTCAATACTGAAAATCGCCTAAAACATTGTAGATCATACATGCATGTTGTCAAAAGTGCATATCTCATAACCAAATCAACAAATCAACATCATATTCAATCAAAATCCTCGTGGATCATCATCAACTCACTAAATCAGTAACAACTTCATCAAATAATAGATTCACAGCATCAAAAATTCGAGATCAAGGTGGTGTTGGTGATGCATGTGGCCATTATGGCTTGCATGTGTGCCTAGTGATGATTTTAGACAAGATTGAACATGGAAACTACCTCACAATGTTTTAGAACGCCTAGAAACGATTTGAGCAGGTCTGTAGAAGTCCTAGATACTGCTGGAATGATGCTAATCACGAGCAAGGAGTAGACACGGTGTTCTTGAGCCTCAAACCTTCAATCCTCCCTTAGAATGTCTTCAAACTTGCTCCCCAAAGATCCCAAATGGCTCCAATGGCGTTCACAGAGTGATAGGGGTCGAGAATGGTGAGTTTCAGTAGAGAGAAATGGTGTAGGGCGGCAGAAATGATTAACATTGGATTTATAAAGATTTCTGCGACTATAGACCTGTCGCGTACCACGACACCGCCCAAAAAGAAGCTCCGCGACACGCGACGATTAAAATAATCGTCTGGTTCCCGAAACACATCGCGTACCGCGATGGTGGAAGTTGATCGGTCGTCGCGTACCGCGACTCTTTTCGGAGAATTCAAATTTCCCCGCTCAAGCTTCGCGTATCGCGGAGGCCCAAGTTGGTGTCCATCGCGTACCGCGATGGGTCTCGGTTGAGCCCAATAGGCCCAATTTCATTGTTTTGAACCGAATCTTTCGTATTTCTCGAATATGATCATCGTTTCTCAACACCTAGGTCTCGTTCTAGCTAAATTAGGTTCACCGAACCTAAGTGCAGTGTTTTCGTGTTACAGTTTGATCCGTTCACCAACGTTCGTCATTCAAGACACGTGCGAGTTTCGTGCGATAATTCATCGAATTATCGGTGTGTTCAGACTGTTGTGCCACGTGTCACACTAAATGCATTTATTCTAGTGCCACGTATGAAATAATAATAAACATTATTATTAAAAATAATAGAGTTGCTGACCTGGAAATTTACGAGGTGTCACAATCTATTTATAAGTGGTTCTTTTTTATTTTCAACAATATATTAGTTCTCATTTAAGTGAGTGTAGGGAAAGAATAACTTGAAAATCCACTTAAGTTGAGAAACTCATGAAAACCTAGTGTAAGAATGTCATTTTGTTACATTAATAAAAACGTAATTTTGTAACATATGTGTAACAAGCATTTCTATTTTTTTATTTTTTATAATAACATATATTACACAACTAATCAAAAAATTGAAGTTTACACCAGTTTTTTACGAATTTTATCAACTCAAATGGATTTTCAAATTATAATTTACATATTTACACACACGCATGACTTGTATCCAGTGTTGTAAAACTCGGCCTAAGTTGCCGGGTACTCGGCCAAGGCTGCCGAGTACTCCGTCAAACCAATTCGGAATCAGCCCCGCTCAGACTAACTTGGCCTAGAAATTTCAATCCAACTCGAAACGATCGGTCAAACTCGGACCATGTCAGTTTTTCACTGTTTTTTTACCGATTTTCCGTGTTTTTCACTAGTTTTCATTGTTTTTCATTAATTATTGTTTGTGCCATATATATATATATATATATATTTCATTTCTATTGATATTCACTTTATCTGTTATATATACTAATAAACATATGATATTTGTTGTATATATATAAATTTTTTTAACATTTTTTTATAATTACCATATCTGAATACTCCCCGAGTACTACCCGCCTATGACAATTACTCGCAACTCTCCAATCAACCGACCTGAAAGCGCCTAATGACTTCTACAACCATGTTTTTACCTTATAATTACAACTTTTAAAAGATCATACTTCATTAAACTTATTTTTAACAAACATATTTTAAATCACATGAAAAATACAATATATATTACAACTTTAGTTCATTTTCATCTTCACCACACCATCTTTCAATAGTTTGATTTTTTATCATACTTTTCTAGAAAATTTAAAATTAAAAAAAAATTCACCAACTTTCGAAAGTCAAACGTAAACTTAATCATATAAAATGACTCGTTACCCTCTAAACTATTATATTAACTTAACCTAGTTGATTCTTGAAACATAAGGTAAAATGTTACTTCAAGTTAAATCATCATGACAACATGCAACGATTTTAAACTTTTTAAAGTCGACTCTCAAGTAATAAGAAAATTCAATTGAGAAAAATGGAAAAATATAGGTAACAAGTTTTCACCTAGTTATAAGAATGATTCTCATCAACTTTAAACGTAGATAATTATATGTACAAATATAGTTATTTTTTAATAGGTTTTGTTCTGCTATGTCAGATTCTCGCAACAAATAAAATATGTTGAAAATAGGCCTAAGATGATTATGATATCGATACTTAAAGTCGGGAGTTCGGAGCTACTTAGATCTACGAAAATTAAAAAAAAAAGTGTGAAATTTTTCATATGTTCGTGTTAGAGGACTTATAAGTGATATATAAGGGGAAACTTTCCTCAATTATATTTTTCTTTAAATAAGACACAAGGTTTTGTTAAAAGCAGTTTTTCCATCATCATTTTTTGGTTAAAAACAACAAAAGTAGCACTGTATTAGTACGTAAAATACAGCACTGTTTGGGGTCAAGAACAATATTTAGATTTATTAATTTGATTAAACTTATTTATTTACTAAATATAATTTGATAAATATATAATTTTTAGAAATGACATCAAACAATACGAATGAAGCCCCATTAGATGGGATTCAAACCACTATGACAACCACTGTTAAGCACGTTAAAAAAACCATGAAATATTTTGAAAACATTTAAGATTTTTATGAAAATTGTCCCCATCCTTTGGTGGTTCCACGTTATGCTATGGTATCTGAGCTGGTTGTAAGCATTGTATGGCTAACTAACACAATGGCAGAACTTAAGCATATTAAGAGGCGAAACCACTATTTTTAACTAAAAATAACATTTCGGCCAAAAAATTAACACTACAGATGAAAAAAAAGGGGGGCGGTCGGCCGGTCGGCCGGTCGCCCTTAGGCCCTTGATCGAAGAGCTTCGTCCCATAACTAACGTGTGACATGTGAAATGTATGCCAATGAAGAACCATCATAAGTCTATGGTGTAGCTTGTGATGCACACCTACATGGGCGGGCGGACGTACATTATAGATACTGATGTCACCGGACAGCATCGATTATTCTGCGCATAAATTTATGAATGGTGCTTTTAAGTGACAGCATCAGTTTTTGGACTAGTGACAACACATATTACAACGGCTTGTGTTGAAAGAATTTTTTTCTTAAATGAAGCATGTGAAAAAAAAATGTGTGAGATGATAGGAGATAAGTATCTGAATGATTCTTGCATTTGTTATACTAAAAAATGGTTATTCCAACAAGTTTTGGGTCGAATATGTAACGCAACGTTTTTAAAAAATGAAAACTCATAAGAAAAAACTCTAAATACTTTTTATAATTTATAAAGACTATCGAATTTATATTATGTGTTTTTTAATTTCTATTCACGATTTTTATTTGATCGTTTTTTAATATATGATGTACATTATCCGACCCGAACGGTAAAACCAACCCGAAAAATTTAAGTCTGGTATTATAAAACTAAAACCTACAAATACAGTGACATCATTGAAAAAATCCTGGATCCGCCACTGCCTACATAATCTTTGGTGACCACATTACAAACTATAATGTTTCATTTTATTAAAAGGTTCTAGTATTTGTTTCTTAATACTAAGAGTAAGTGTATTGGTGTGCATGACACGAGATCATCTGTGATACAACTTGTTGCTCGTTTGTATTCTATTCTTACTATTTGAGGTAGCTTGTAGTTTAAAGCATAAATCGGTAAAAAAAATTATGAGCGTAGGAGCATACTTACATGGTAAATTTAGTAAATACTTGAACGTGATCACGCAAACTTACATAAGAAGGATTTTGTTCGATTCATAATCTTTGGGGATAAAATTTTCATTTCACTTTTGGAGATTGCCAACACTTTGGTTGGTTTTCTAAGTAGAAAAATTATGCTATCTATTTTTTATTTTCATTTTTATTTTAGTTTATATTTATTTATTTATTTTGTAAAAAGCTTCACAACCATATTTGTCAACTCTACATAATTGCCAGATTATGCCATTAGGCAAACACACTAGTTAATCATGTTACATCTAGCAATGACAAACGTAACTAGTAACTTTAATTCACATGTACAGCTTAAAATGCCTTAGCCAACTTTTAGCCATCATATATAATACACTTACTACAAACTCTAAGGAAATATTAGAAGGTGCAAGAATCAAGATGCAAATAAACCATCTTCTAAATATTAAGACAAATTAGGTGTGCGTTTGATTAATATAAATTAAATTCCATTGAAATATGATTAAAATAAAAATGTGTCGTTTATCTCATTAATGGAGAAGTGTTTTTCACAAGTAATCACCTTATTTAATTAAATAAGAACATTATGAGGCAGCATAATTTCGAGAAAAAAAATCATAAAGTGAATAAATAAATAAATAAATAAATAAAGATAAAGGTTCAATCCATGCCCACATAGCATTAAGCAATAGCCACCATGGACTTAAACCAAGCCACATCATCAACCACAACTCAATCCCCTTTTAACAAGAATAGATTCCACATTATATGAATCATGTGGCCATGCTCAAGTGATGTCACTTTTCTTAATTAATGATAAAATTAGGTTCGATAGTTTTCTTGTTCCCTGCAAAATTATATAAACATAAATTATTATCCTTCGATTAGACAATCCGGATAATCCATTTAAATGAGTAAATCTACATCGATCGTGTATTGGTTAGAGATTCGAAAAAGTTTGATGTATTCCTACTCATATCGGACAAATGCGGGTTGAATAAATTTAAAGTATTTCTAGTCATGTTAGACAAACGCTATTGCATGGACCGACTTCCTATCGCTTTCGGTTATAGCTTGTTACACAAGAAGACCGATGGAGAACCTACATGGTCCACTATTAGATCCCCACAAACATTATAAAAAGTTCTCTTCAACTAAACATTGCTAAATAAAGATAAGAACTAACCCTAAATTTGAACCTAAGCCACACATTTTACACACACACATTGGGTGTTAGTGCGTGGAGAATTGAATGGCACCCACATACTTGGAAAGAATCCTAGTGCTACACACTTGGGATTTGTGTTAATTGGTATGTACGAAGACTAGATACCAGCAAGACATGTTTCTTTCTTGTATTTGTTTTCAAAAAGTAAAAGTAAAATGTAATATTATGTCAGAAAATCACTTTCTATAAAAATTGAATTAATAAAAATATTAAATAGTTAACATGAAGATTTAGGAGTTATACATACAATCGTATTTTGAGATAAATCATCAAGTATTAAAGATTAAAGAATTATTAAACCGGTTTTTATCAGTCGTGAAATAAGAGAATCGGAAAAAAACGTTGACTTAGTTAGGGGTGAGCATGGTGCGGTTCGGTGCGGTTTTTAGCCCTCACCGTAACCGAAACCGCTTAAATCGGTTATATGAAATCCTTAACCAATCGGTTTTGGTTAACCGCAGTCGGTTTTGGTTTGTTTTGGTCGGTTAATTTTGGTTAACCGCAGATTTTGTTCAGCTTAATTTAAAAAAAAAAAAAAACCTGCCATATCACAATACATATAATTTGGGAAAAACTTTTACAATCCATCATGATAATACTAATCAAAAGTTCACACAATAACAAACATTCGAATGGGACATTACTAATATTAGACTACAAAAATTGGTCTATTAACAAAAATTTGAATGAGTCATTACTAAGGCCACACGGAGTCGTCCCGTGCTTCCCCACTTTTCCCCGTTGCCACATCAGCGCAACATCAGCTTTTCTCACTTTTCCCCACTTTTCCCCACTTTTCCCCATTTTGCACGGTGTCGTCCCACTTTTCCCCACTTTTCAAATCTTATTTTTAATTAATTATTTTAACAATAAATAATAATAATAATAATAATAAAATAAAAAAAGATTTATTAAATTTAAAATAAAAAAAAGAATACAACAAAAAAAAGGAGAATACAACCTAAAAAATTAAATGAAAAAACCTAGAAAGGCATTTGTGGACGATACCCATAGTAGAAGTTTAGTTGATTTGGAGATGGCATTTGTGGACGATACCTGGGTGTGTTGAACGGGTTCATTTGAGCCGTTTGAACATTTTTTGGTCATGGTTTTCTAAATTTCTTGCTTGACGACCCACTAAGGGATGAACCTCCTTCCATTTTACTTGAAAAAATTTATAAATTTAGTGTATAGATTGTAGAAAATGAGAAAAAAGTGTAAGATTTGTGGTTGTTTAGAGTTGTTTAAATAGGGAAAAAAAATGGGTTTTTTTTTTTGTTTAAACCCATGGAAATTCCCTCCCCACGCTCGGCTTGAAACGGTGCCATCTCCCCGATTCACCCCACCCCACTTCCGGGGGGGTGGTGTTCCCACTTCTTCCCAATCCGGGGAAGCCCTCCCCCGCCTCCTTCCCGAAGCCACTCCGTGTGGCCTAATATTAGACTACAAGAATAATACATTATACATGCGGTTCGGTTATATTCGGTTAAATGGTTTGGTTTTGGACATATTCGGTTAATGCGGTGCGGTTACAGTTATTTCGGTTATGTAATATAGCTTAACCGCAACCGAACCGCAAATTTCGGTTATAAGAAAATCGATTAACCGCACCGTCGGTTTTCATTCGGTTCGGTTTTTTCAGTGCGGTTAAGTCGGTTAATTCGGTTTTAGTTCGGTTAATTGGTTTTTCTGCACACCCCTAGTTCTAGTTAACAATGTCAAGAAAAAGTTCCGGTTAGATTTGGTTTTTAAATGGTTTTTAAATGGTTTTTGGCCATGTAAATGTGGAACCGGCTTCTCTAATTCCAGTTCCGGTTATGATATATCTAAAAAACAAAACCTAATGTACATGCCGGTTCTAGTATGACCGGTTGTGGTTTTGGTTTGGAATAAAAAGCATAAATCTTTTTACCGACCTTCCACCGTCGTGCCTTTGGGTGGGTGCTTAGGTTGGGTTTTCACCGGGCATTGGTGGCTGGTGGGCTAGGGGCTCCGTCCATCTAGACTAGTGGCCAGCTTGGGCATCTTTTGGCTATTGAAAACCGCGTACGAAGTACCCGACAGCTGATTGGTTGGTCGTTCAAAAAAAAGTATAGATCTTTTATAGTGCTTTGATGGGTAGGTGACTAAGAAACATTATAAAACGGATAAGAATTATGAGATTGAAGATAGGGCCCATAAAAATTAGATGAAAACCCACCAATACCATAGGTTCATATGTTCCTTATGTTTATAGGCAATATATTCTCCGTGTTTCCCAACATTTCGAATTGTGGTGCATAATGTTGGTTTTAGTGTTTGTGGTTTAAATTGTTTTATGTTGATCTCCAACATTATTTGATCGAATATATATATAATAATTTCATACCACTTTTATTTTTCCAAGTATATTACACCATATAAAAATGCATCTTATGCAAACTGATGTGCAACCACTTATGCGCAAAATACAAGCCCCTGTAAAACCTTTTGTTTCGGTCTTCGGCAGTCATGGCCAGCTCAGCTATGTAAATAAAAAAAAATCCTAGCTTAAGGCCATCGTAATTAAGAGCCCTCAAAGTTTTAGGGCTTTTTTGTTGTAATGAATTTTGATTTATGTAAAAAATTTTATTGTTTTAATATTTGTAACTAATACACATATTTTGTTTGCGATTTATGTTTTTTTGTAGTGTTTTTTATAATTATCTATATTTTTTGCATCATAAACTCATATTATAGAAGAAAATTTTTATATACTATAAAAAAGTTACAATTTTTCACTCCGTTTTATACTATCAAAAGCTTAAATCGACTCTAACGGCAATTGTTCGTGGTTGGGACAATGAGTCCCGCTTTGAAATCAAAATGTTGTGGTGGTTTAGTGGTATGAACATTGGTCCATAGGGTTTGGCATCACCCCCTAGTACCTACCTAAGTTTAGATTTGATTCCCCTAGGCCAGTTTTGTTTTTATTTTATTTGTTTTTCTTCTATTTTATTTTATTCTACTAGATTATTACATCGTGTATTACACGAGTTTAATATAAAATATTAAATAGTTAGTAACAAAAATTTTAAAAATTATAAAACGATATTTTACGATAAAATAATTTATTTACATATTAATAAATACTTTAAGTAATAAAACAATAATAGAAAACTTTAATACTATACAAATAATATGTGATATTTTTGGTTTGTAACAATTATTATCTTTAAACTAATTGATAATAAAGTTTTAGTTTGTATTCTATCAAAGTCTAACTTTTATAAATCAAGAATTGAAGGTAAAAAATATAATTTATGTAATTATTTAATTTTAATGACTCAATTCAAATATAATGTTAAATATAAGGACCAAAAGTGTAACTTTCTATATTATTTTTTAACATTGGTTTTAAAATAAATTTAAAAAAAGTCATTGTTTATAAAAATCTTATTGTTTAAAACATTGGTTTATAGTTTATTTTATTTTTTTTATAAAAAGTCATTTTTAAAGAAAACTTTTTTTTATTTAACTTTGATTTTCTAGAAAATAAAATATTTTTATTTTTTAAAAAGATAAAAGATAAATAGTATTATTAGTTATTAATGTTATTTTCATTTAATAAGAAAGAGAATATAATTATTTAGTATGAGAGAATTAAATGAATTTGATAAAAAGTTGGCATGTAGCAAAAGTGGTGTAAAAACATTACAAGTGACACAATATATTTTTGTTTATGTGACACCCCGTAAATTCCAGGTCAGCTTATTATTTATTTAAATGTTTATTTAAATGCATTATGTACACGTGGCACTAGAATTAGATTAATTTAGTGTGACACGTGGCACGACAGTACGAATACTGACACATGACTAGGTAATTCGTGGAATTATCGACAAACAGCACACACGTGTCAAAACACACGAACGTTGGTGAACGTCTAACACATTGTGTAGCACAACACTCGAAACTTCACGAAACACTGTCACAAGTCAATTATGGCTAATAATTGACCAATAGAGTCCAAACGACGCTCGAATGATGTTTTACAGCCGAGAAACGGGCAAGAATGGGCCAGAACAACAAAACAAGCTTATTGGGCTTGAAATTCAGGCCAGGCGGTACGCCTGACCCGAGACGCCCACGATAGGCGATACGCGCGGATGGGAAATTGAGCGCCCATCCGTTCCATCCCGCGCGTAACGACACATAGTGCACACCCACGTCAGGCGTTACGCCTGACAGCCTAACACGCTAAAATCTTTATAAAACCAAGAAAAATCATTTCAAGCCACCCTATTTTATCTTCTCGAGCTCTAGACCACTCAAAGTCGTCTTCCCCACCAGAAAACTCCATTGTTACCCTGTTGAAGCCATCATCAAGCTTGTGGAAGCTTAGAGTGGAGATTGGAAGCTTGAAGACCTAAGTTGGAAGCTTGAAACTACCATCACCCTCTCCTTCCTGTCGAAATCAGTAATCTCAGGAGGTCCAGGAGCTGATTATTCATCAATCTAGTGTTCAAGGATCTCTAGAAGGTAGTTCTATGCTTAAAACTTACTCCCTTCACTCCTACACACACATGCAATGCACAAAACCCACATGCAAGCACCTATAGTGCACATGCACGAATTTTGTTTCTGGGTTTGTTGATAAACCTACTGTATTTGATGATCTAAGGTGTTTAGATGATGATCTATGATGATCTATGATGATGGGGATGGGTCTTGTTGCTTAAAATGATGATTTGTGATGATATTGATGCATGCATGTATGATCTAAAACATTTTAGATAATTTTAGTTACATTAGGATGATTCTTGATGATGTTTAAGAGTTTGTGCAAGATTAGATCATGATCTTGATGGTTAAAATGTGTTTAATTGGCACACTTGCTATTTTTAGAAACTTTGGGGTTACAAACTAGTGTTATGGATGATATGGTGAACATGCATGTATAAAGGATTGTTGTTAGGATAATAACATGATGATTTGATTTGTTAGAAAGAGGTTTTGATGATGTTTGTAGCCATATTTGTCATTATTACTATTTTTAGAAACTTTTCTAGTCGAAATGATAATAGATGATGAAACCGGTTATGTTGACATGATTAAATGTTGATAGATGATATATTAGGATAATTTGTGACATAAGCATTGGATTAGAAATGCTTAGATGGTTGTTTTTATGCAAAAACCACGAAGTTACTATTTTTAGTAACTTTATTGTTACAAAAACCGACTTAGGAATATGTTGAATGACTTGAGCATGCTAAATGATTTATTATGTTATAATATGATGTTTAGATGCTAAGTTAGATGGTTTCCGATGTCACGTATGCTAAAAATGGAAACTTTCCATTTTAGGAAACTTTTATGTACAACCATGATGAACATGACTTATGTGATATTGCATGATGATGTGTTATGTGTTAACATGATCACGTAGGACTAACAAGCATGCTAGAACTATAAAACCGATATGCTTTGTGAACTTTCCATAAATGGAAACTTACTATAAATAGTAAGTTGTCCATAGACGCGATTTACGCGTTTTGCACACGACAAACACTTACACGATTGCTACACGATTCACAACCGTCACACGGATCACCAACGGGTCGTTGACTTGACACGGTCAACTTTGGACAAACACGGTCAACTTTGGTCAAACACGGTCAAACACGGTCAACTTTGGTCAAACACGGTCAAACATGGTCAAACACGGTCAATGTGGACCAACACGAGCAAACACGGTCAATGTGGACCGACACGGACAAACATGAACAACCGAGGGTTGTTAGGCACAAACACGGGCACTAACACGAATACTAGCACGGTCACATACACGAACTCACGTACGGTATACGATATAGGTTGCCGTGACCGACGTGCTACTTACTCGAGGAGCTTACGCATATCTTTCTTGATCACTAAGGTGAGTTTACGGCCCCTCTTTACTCTTTTTCAAAACGCTTTTAAATAGGGGGAGAATACTTGTTGCATCGAGTCAAACATCTATTACTGTACAAACATTTTGGTGTATGCTGGTTTATTTGACAAACATTAAGTGTTGTAATCGTAAGAAGTCCTCACAAAGTCTTACCGTTAATGTACAAACAACGAGGCGAGTTTGAATGGATCCGTTTGGGGTGTGACGAACCCCGCGTGGCGAAATATTGACTGGATGTCATAACACGTGAAAACTTGACCTATTTTGCCATGTTACGAGACATGGCGGAGGCAAAGACTAACAAGTCTAGTTCGGTAGTGACGCGCTGACACTTTGGGCCAAGGGCTCGGTACTAACATATGATAAACAGCATGACACACTTTTATTACTATATGTATATCAAAACCTGTGAACTCACCAACCATTGTGTTGACACTTTTCTAACTTGTATTCTCAGGTAACTAGCGTGGCTAGCAGGAGGACAGGAATGCACACTTTAAGGAACGAGCAATTAGGAACTTACATGCATTCTGTCTTGTCATTTGAAAACAATTTACTTTCATTTTGATAAACAATGTTATGTTAAACTATTTACATTTCCGCTGCATTTTTTGTCGAACACTTGATTTTCCGCTGCATTATGATAAGACAACTTTTATTCCGCTGTAAACTATCTTATTATGTGTATGTGTCAAACAATGGATTTGTAAACGCATATAGAGGTATTCTATATGACCTTGAGCTGTGATTCTGGACACGTCACATCCACGTGGACATACGCCACAAGTGGGAAATTGGGGGTGTGACAGTTTATTAGTATAGTAAGATTTTTTTCCCAACCCGTCCTTTGCCACGGAACGATTGTTGTGCCTTTTTTTTTTGTTTTTTGTTTTTTCCTTTTTTTTTTGGTGTGGGGTATTTAGGTTTGCTTTTTTATAGTGACGTGTAAGTCTCTATTGAAGGCATTTCCCCCAATCTTACGTAAACTTCCCGGTCGAGCTAATCAATGATCCATCATCCTCCTAAATTTATCTTTAAATAGATGAGGTTTTCTCTAAGGTCCTTGGGTTAACCACTTAACCATTGCTTGTTAAATCTAGACATCCAGACTACTCTTGAAGTCGCATACAGCAATACCTCTGTTGAACAGGTCCACACCCTTTGTGATGTTAGATGTTTTATTGAAATTGAATTAATTTTGTCGATCAACGTGAATCAAGAAATTCATTAAACAAGTTGGGTGTGGGGTGCACGCTTATTTAAGATTTTACGAATTTTGATATAAAATTCATTTTATACTTTTAGTGGCAAATTGGTAATTAGAAAACTTGAAAACTGTCTGGAGGCACTTTCCAAAACATCAGCGTATATCCACACAGACGATTTCATACTCGTTCTTGATTCAAATTGAATTTTATCCGATCAAACATTTGAGTGAACCACAAATAGTTTGATCTGAAAGTGTTATCCAAGACTTTCTGAATCGGTGATTCAATCTGTTCGTATTCTGCAATAATCTCTACATGTAACACTCTCCAACAAACCCAACAAAGGAACATTACCTTTCTCCATGTATGAGCCAATTCAAGGCCACTTGTGGGCAGCTTTTGGTCACCAGGCAACCCGTTGGTGAAACTGATAAATTTCATTGGTTTCTTTGTGGTCTTGGCCCCTCGTTTGATACATTTTCTACTAACACCAACTGTTGCTTTTCGTGCCCAAAAGAACCAGCCTTCACCCACCTCCAGGAGTCATGGCTGATATATTCTTCTAATAGAGTATGATCGTCTTCCGGTTGTAAAGGTCTTTCGTGTTGACCATCACATTGCCAATTGTGTAGGAAGGATGGCCACTAGCTAACACACGACCCAACTTATCTACTTTTACTTTGCCTACTAATAATGATGCCTTTTTTAACTCAAATTTTCCTAATCATTTATGCAAGCTAAATAAGGCCTTATACGGATTAAACAAGCACCACATGCCTAATTTCAATGCCTTAGCAACTTTATAGTTCAAAATGGTTCACATGCAGTTGTGTTGACACCTCTCTCTTTATCTTTAAACAAGAGGCGTACGCTCGACAAAATGTTAAAGGTTGCAGATTGATGAAAATATTTAAGCCTAAGTAACTCAATCATATAATACGTCCAAAGGTCTTCGGTATGACAAACAATATAACATAAAAGCATTGTCTTAAAAGCCACAAAATATAAATAGCAAATCTTCAAACAACTAAGTCCCTAATATATAGTTTGCATCCAAGCACTTTAGTGGTCAATTACATAACCCAATCAAAACATGTACACAATGCTTACTTTGCAAAACATATGTATAGAATATCATGTTTCCACCCTTAAATAAAATACAAAATAGTAAATGGGGTTACAAAACTCACCTAGTGTTTGATTGGTATATTGTTTTGACACGGGATATGACACCAAAATGTTTCAACCAAGAAAAGCTACAAATAATGATATGTCACAAGTTTGTCTAGTAGATAGGTCTAGTAAAGACTTCTAGTCTCTTATATATAATGCATATCTAATGTCAAAGCCCCACTATATGGATGAATTTTAGACACCTAGCATTGCTGATACTTTCAAGATGTGTTATATGTTATTATTGTCATGCATTATAATCCTATATCTGTCAAAAACATTGTCTTTAGTTTTTTTCTTGAAATCATCTCAATTTTTTATGTTATTTTGTATTAAGGCTTGGACTTAATAATTAAACTTATTTGAACAAGGAGCTTTTCAGACCTTTTATTTACATATATTAATATGATTTGAAATATTTTACATAAATTAATCTTTTTAAGGCATTTTACATAATTTACTGATAGAAATTAGTTACAATTAACCTAATCTATCTACACTTCTATTGGACACAGTCAATTTTTAGGCTATATAGATATAATATTGATTTTTTCATGCTTCTCTTTCATATTTTTTAGGCTATCTAAAAGTTTTTTCATGCTTCTCTCTCATATTTAATATTTATAAGCCATATGTTATTAATATTGATTTTTTCATCTATATCCTATTAATATTAATAATTTTATTTAGTTTGGTAAATAATATTATTAAATCATTAGTCATTTTTTTATAAAACGCCGATAAAAATATATGATATGTTATTTAAATTAAATAAATTACAAGTTCATTATTTAGCTTGTATAATACATAGGTTAGTTACAACTCTATGCATTCTAATAAATAAAGGCTTTATTATCAAATGTCATATTTTAGAGGATCTTAACCTTAAAATATTATAAATTATAAAATTTTCAAAAACAATTATTTAATTAAAACAAAATGTTTAAATAAAAAACCAACTATAAAAATTTATCTTTAAAGAGATAATATTATTATTTAATACTTAAAATATTAAATCATACGGAATTGTTATCATATTATAAAATTAGAAAATTATCCTATATTATCTAAATTTATATTAATAATTATTCGTTATATTTTCTTATTTAACCCGTGTAATATACGGGTATTAAAATAGTTACACACACACATATATACATAGAGGACGGTTATAATACAAATGATTTTAACGTGAGAAGCATAAGAAGCCATAGGAATTTGACATTTATCATCAGATGAACCATATAAAATTACAGACCGTGATTCATAAAATTTCGTATTGTAATTTAACACACATAGTCAATGACCAACTGCATAATTACGGACCATATAATCGCGTACCACGTTACATGAAAATTACAGACCGTCATTTACCTTTCGTATCAAAGGAACAACTGCATAATTACGTACCAATAATCAGGTACCAAGCATTAAAATCACAAACCACGTAAAAAAAATCGAAAAAAAACTATAACAATATTATATTTAAATTAAGGATTATAAAATTCTCTATTTTATGATACAATTTTTTTTAAATTATCGTTTAAAAGTTATTCAATTTTTAAAAAAATGGTGAAACTTGATTAAAAAAAAGTCAACAAATGTAGACAATTCTTTTTTTGTCATTCTCACGTTAATAACCCTTTGTATTTGATCCGGCTCCTATATATATATATATATATATATATGGAAGAGTTTATATAATAACCCACTCTAATTGAGAAAACTTTATAACTCAAATTCAATGGTTCAAAATTCCAAGATTTAATCTAATGGTGACATGTGTCATTAATTAACTTTTAATACAAAAGGACATTATGGTCTTTTGTGTTAATTACAAAAATCAGATTTATATAAGAGTGACAAGTGTCACACTCTTAAAAAAACCATCTATTTTCTTATTTTTAAATTAAAGTTCTCCCCTTGATTTTATACACTTATAACTTTTTTATACTATGTTATTTTTTTATAAAAAATTACACCATTAAACTCGTCATATTTTTCTCGTTAATTTCATTATAGTCATGCCAAATTTTTTTCGAGCGTTCGTAATTAACTAACGTAAAAAACATAAGTACAATAAATTTTCTCTTTTTTCAAAAATTTTCCATCAAATTTTTTTTTCTCTCATCTTAGATATATATATTACAAACTTATTTTTTATTATAAAATTTAGTTAATTAGATAAATTTATATCAAATAAGATAGAAAGTTAGATAATTGTAACGTAAAAAAATTATAAGTTACAGCTCGTTACATCAGTGTAATTATGAACACTTTGAAAAATTCAGCTCGTTACATCAATGTAATTAGGAATACTTTGAAAAAATTCAGCTCGTTACATCAGTATAATTACGAACACTTTGAAAAAATTCAGCTCATTACATCAGTGTAATTTCGAAAACTTTAAAAATTTTGTCAAAACTATACTTGAATTAAGATAAAAATGTGACAATTTAATGGTGTAATTTTTTTAAAAAATAATAATGTGTATAAAAGTTATGAAGGTTTAAAAAATTTGGGGGTAAACTTTTATTTTAAAAATAAAATCACGTACACCTCACAAATCTCCAAAATACTTTTAAAAAAAATCTCAACCACTCATTTTTCCAGATTTAATATGGACCACACATTTCAAATTCATTAAATTAGACAACCAATCAAATTGGGTTTATAAGTTACCTCAATTACCATGGGTTACCATTCACTCCTTTCCCTATATATATATATATATATATATAGGAGCCGGATCAAATACATATGTTTCTTAACGTACTAAACGTAGGATGGATTCTGGACCTTTTGATCAGACTAATCAAAAGTTAAGATTTAGTGGTGCCCACTTTATACAACTTTTTCCACAAATAAGTGTAAAATATAAATGAAAGGACAAAAGAGGAAACAACAACCACATTTTATAATGTTACACAAGTTTCACTCGTTTTTTAAAAATTAAATAACTTTTACATGCTTTATTATTTTTTTTAAAAATTACACCATAAAATTGAGAATTTTTTTATCTTTAATTTGAGTATTTTATTTTATAATTTTTTTAAGTTTTTTACGTGGTCCGTGATTTTTACGCTTGGTACGTAATTATTGGTACGTGATTTTGCAGTTGATCCTTTGAACATGCATGTTAAATGACGGTCCGTGAGTTTCATAAAACGTGGTCCGTGATTATACATTTTGCCCTTGATATGTGTTTAAAATACGGTATGTGGTTGTTATATAATGTGGTCCGTAATTATTGGTCTGTGATTATCCCAATGGTCCGTGATTATGTGTGTTAAATGTCAGTCTGTAATTTTAAATCACGGTCTGTAATTTTATATGGACGATAATACCCCTTACCCTAATGACACATGGTGCGTTCCTGTAGCTTCCTACGTTTACTATGTTAACACTAATATGTACGTTAACCGTCCCCTATATATATAAAACCCAAAATTAAATTTCATTGATCCCCTTCCTAATACGTGAAAATCACATATATCTCCTTAATTTAAAACCTGATTACACGTATACAACCTAACTCAGAGCTTAAATTACATCTATCCTCTTCCTAAGATGAAATTACATATTTTAAAACCTTATTTTCTCCCCATACCATACCAGGTAGTTTAGTGCGTCAAAAACAGTGGTTTCTAAATGCGGTATTGGTTTTTTTATTGGAATCGGAAGTGTGCCACTCGAAATAGGTTTAGAAAACGGTATTTTGATGCAATAGGTAGGCTAGCTAAAAGGTGGGAAAAGTTTGTGGTGAGAGTCAAAGAGAGCAATGGTGAAGAACAATTAGATGTGGGCAATGAATTATTATATTTTAGGAGTTTTAATGAGTAAACTTTATCACATATATTAGGTTGAGATGTATAACACCTTAACACAATACGTGTCAAGATGATTAACTTAAAAACTATGTAAATATAATGTATTCAAATATGAAAGAATGATCAATGATATATATAATAAGAAAAATCATTATAGATTATTTAAATAAACTGTTTGTTTCATTATAACTTATTTAACTTGAACTAAATTTATTTTTTTTTAAAGGGACCCATTTAGACCTAAGATTTTCTCCCTAAAACCCATCATAACTCGCACTCATATTTTGTCAATCATAATACTTGTTAAAAGAAATAGATGACGCCAATGTAAAAACGTGAATCTAATACAAGGAACTACTACGTTTCCAATTATGAATTTTCCATCAAATTATGACTAAATTTATAAATATGTGTCGATGGGGAGATTGTGTAAAATCAGCCTCTTCCCTTGTCTTACTTCTTCAAAAATGATTCTGATTTACTTGTTACTCAAATGTTGACGTAAAAAAATGAATTAATTATATTCCGGAATGTCCAATTTATCAATTTATCCGATAAACTACTATGGGCTCTTATATCCCATGTCAATTAATCGTATTATAAGCCAGATCTCCTTGTATCCTGCAGCAGTTTGAAAGGTTACAAATCAAACCATGGGATTTCTATTTATATTGAGATCTAGACAATTAGTATTGGGTCCCCATCATGAGATTTGTTATATGCATTAATGCATAGATGGATAGTTTGAGATTAGTGAGGATTATGA